>SJXQ01004852.1:86828-202254 GCA_006408695.1 Aepyceros melampus | reverse complement strand
GGCGCTGAGGGACAGAGGTGGCGCTGAGGTGGCAGAGGTGGCGCTGAGGTGGGAGCGGAGCGTCAGGCAGTGGAACCACGTGACCTTCCTGGTGGAGGAGGTGGATTGAGCGGAAGGCAAGGTGGCGACTGCCTCACGCTCTGCAGCAAGGGCTCACCGCCCTCTCTGAGAACAGAGGGCAGTGACTAGGGAAGGAAGACGGAGGCAGCTGACAAAGAGATACAAGGGAAGAGCTTCCTGCTGTCTGCCTCAGGATGCTGGCCCTGTGACTGTTGGAAACCCTCCGACTGAAACACCCTCTACTGGGCCATGGGTAAGCCAAATACGCGAGTGCTAAGGACACACTTCCTCCAACTTAGCTGCCACCTTTTTACATTTTTTTTTTTAATGCTTGCTGTTGTCCCCAGCTTAGCAGCAGCCAAATCCTAATAAGAAAAACCAAAAGCTTATGCTATACTGCCACCTTCTGGGAAACAAAAAGGCTCCTAATTACCAACCTATCAATGGCACCCCACTCCAGTACTCTTGCCTGGAAAATCCCATGGACAGGGGAACCTGGTGGGCTGCAGTCCATGGGGTCGCTAAGAGTCAGACACAACTGAGCAATTTCACTCACTTCCCTTGAACAGTTAGAACCACAGTAAACTCTTGACTAAGTGAGAAAGATATTCACTAACTCAAATGTGATGGCAAAGGCACTTTTCATCAAACACCATGAAAAATTCCAGCAATAAAGTATTACAAAAAGAAAACAGCAATTTTCTAGCAGTCAAACCTAAAGACACAGAATATTGCAATAACTGATAAAGAATTAAAAATAGCTGTTATGAAGAAATTCAGTGTGCTACAAGAAAACTCAAAATGACAATACAATGACCTTAAGAATAAAATAAGGAGTATTTTACCAAAGGCTGAAATTCTAAAAAAGAACCAAACTGTATTGTACTCACACAAAAATAGACACATTGACCAACAGAACAGAATAGAAAGTCCAGAATTGAATTCCAGTAGATAAAGTCAACTAATATTTGACAGAGAGCCAAGAATATGCAATGGGGAAAGAGTAGTCTCTTCAACTAATGGTGCTGGAAAACTAGAAAAATACATGCAAAACAATGAAATTATACTATCTCACATCACTCACAACAGTTAACTCAAAAGAGATCAAAGACATAAGACTTGATAGCATAAAACTCCTAGAAGAAAATGTAGGGAAGAAGCAATGTCTTGGCAGTGATTTTTTTAATATGACACCAAAAGGATAAACAACAAAAAAATCAACAAATGTGACTACGTCAAAATCAGAAGTTTCTGCATAGCAGAACCAGCAATTAACTAAATGAAAAGATAACTTACAGAATGTGAGACAATTTTTTCAAACCATGTATCAGATAAAGAGTTAACATTCAAATGTACAAAGAATTTAGTCAGCTTCATCACACACACACAAAAAGTCCAATTAAAAAATAGGTCAAAGAACAAGAGGCAAGGAGTACATCAAAATGGCCAACAGACACGTGAAAATATGTTCATCACTAATCAGAGAAATGGTAATGAAAGCCACAACGAGATATCATCAAACACCTGTCATAATGGCTATCATCAAAGGCAAAGAATAACAAATGTTGGGAAGGATGTCAGGAAAAGGGAATCTTCATGTACCACTGGTGGGAGTGTAAACTAGTGCAGCCACTGTAGTAAACAGTATGGAATTTCCTTAAAAAATTAAAAATAGGTGTATTACACGATCTTGAAATTCCACGTCTAGGTATATACCCCAAAAATGAAAATAGGATTTCAGCAGAATACATGTACTCTCATGGTGATGGCTGCATTATTCCCAACAGCCAAGAAATGAAGACAACCCAAGTGCCCATCAATGAATGAATAAATAAAAAAGATGTAGAACGTATACACAATGGAATATTATTCAGCCACGACAAAGGAGGATATCCTTCCATTTGTGACAATATGGATGTACATTAAACACATTATGCTATGTGAGATGGGCGTCCCAGATGGTTCTAGTGATAAAGAACCTGCCTGCCAATGCAGGAGCCTAAGAGACACGGGCTCAATCGCTGGGTCGGGAAGATCCCCTGGAGGAGAAAATGGCAACCCCCTCATGTATTCTTGCCCGGAGAATCTCATGGAGAGAGGAGCCTGGCTGGCTACAGTCCATAGGGTCACACAGAGTCGGACACAGCTAAAGCAACTTAGCACACACACATACTATTTGAGATGAGTCAGACAGATAAAGTCAAATTATTGAATCTAAAAAGTCAAAATGAAAAACAGAGTATAATGACTGTTACCAGGGGATGAGGGTGGTGGAGATAAGAGTTTTTAAGGGTACAAACTTACAACAAGTACTAAATAAGCTATAGAGATCTAATGTGCAGTATAATGAATATAAGCAATAATGTGCTAAGTCACTTCAGTTGTGTCCAACGCTTTGTGACCCTATGGCCTGTAGCCTGCCAGATGCCTCTGTCCATGGGATTCTCCAGGCAAGAATACTGGAGTGGGTTGTCATTTCCTCCTCCAGGGGATCTTCCCGACTCAGGGATCAAACTCACATCTCTCATGTCTCCTGCATTGGCAGGTGGGTTCTTTGCCACTAGCACCACCTGGGAAGCCTCATAAGCACTAATATCATACTATAAATATGTAATATAATAAATATCCCTATCAGCAAAAAAAAAAAAAAGCTAGTAACAGCTGACTTACAGCACCTGTAAATAAGGATCACTAACACTGTTGTAAACCAGATGTTGTAACTGCCTAGGAGGGATGCACTCAGTTCATTTAAAAATGCCAAATCATCAAATACCTGCTTTAATAACAGTTCCAAGTCCCTAAACTTGTATATGATCTAAATGAATTATTTTACCTATTTAGTGTCAGTCAGGCTTCTTCATATCTGAACATTCACTTTCAAGAACAAGCATTCTAAGTGTGGCTACAAATGTGACTTGTAGTCTAAAAGCTCTAAATATGCTCTAAATATAGAAATTTTTATCAGTTTATATATAAATGCTTATAATTATGAAGAAGAGATGTTGCAGTAATTGATGTCTCTGAAAGCTGTTTAAGTATAAAAATTATAATTAAGAACTGTTAGTTAAATAAATTAACAGTAAACTAGACTGAAAGTTAAAATATAAATGTTAAGAGAGTATGTCATCAAAAAAGATCAAGGAAGTACATGTTATCCTCTTTTCATTTAATAAATATTTATAAAAATTTAAATAGTAACACAAGAAAAAACAACAGAGATTAAATCATAGTAAAATAACTTTTGGAGAACTATTTGGTATACTAACTAGAATAAGTAAAAAGCAAAAATGAAGCCTGTGTTGTCTCAGGACTATCTGGGAAAATGAGATTGGGGTCTGTCTTCCGACAGTACTGTGCTAAGTTGTTTCAGTCACGTTCAACTCCTTGCAACCTTATCAACTGTAGTTAGCCAGGCTCCTCTGTCCTACTTCCCTAGAAACCACAGTTAAGATAAATGTAAAATGTTTGTCTGCCTAGTTTGCTTTGAAATCCCTAATTCTTGAGATTCTACTTAGACTGATGAACTTCAGGTTAGCATAACATGCAAACTCTGGACCTATGTGACTAAAATGTAATAGAAGATTTGTGGAAAACCAAGGCTATGATTGGGCTTCCTTGGTGGCTCAGATGGCAAAGTGTCTGCCTGCCTTGTGGGAAACCCAGGTTCAATCCCTGGGTCAGGAAGATCCCCAGGAGAAGAAAATGGCAACCCATTCCAGTATTCTTGCCTGGAAAATTCCATGGACTGAGGAGTCTGGTAGGCTATAGTCCATGAGGTCACAAAGAATCAGACATGACTGAGCAACTTCACTTTTACTTTTCAAGGCTATGATTTAGTGCCAAGTCCACACACTCTGAGCTCTCATCAGTGGCAGCCACCCACGGTCCAGGAGAAAAAGAAGGTACAAAAAGAAGGCAGTTGGTGGGCCCTTCCATACGATGAAGATGCTCAGTATTCTCTATTTCTTGTCTTCTGTCCTTCCCTGATGTCTCCAAGGCTATATCTATCCTACTTTACTCTTTCCCTTCATTAGACATTTATCCAAGCGAGCTAAATTAAATTCTTTCAGAAGCTGAATGATACTGAGAAAGAAGTTGTGAAAGCCATGTTATGTTAATAACAGGAAGTTAAAGACAGACTCTTGAACTTCTATTTATAAGGTTCCTAAAGTAAATACTCTCCTGGATTCTATAAAATAAACTTTTATTCTTTTACTGACTTTTTAATTCTTTTAACCTTTTTGCTTAAGCACTGTAAAATTATACACAAACACATATACAACACACACACAGGCTCAAATGTACACAATTCTTATGTTATTGGTGGACTTATTTAAAAATAACTATTTCAGGTTGACAAAAAGGATGGAGGGACAAGAAAAGAGTGTAATCAAATATGTTATGACGCTAAGGAACACGTAGGAGTTTATATTCTCTCATGGACTATCTGACTTCACACTTTGGATGACAAAGGGAAAAGGAACCAGAGAGTGTCTTCAGCTAGCATAGGTGAAGAGAGGTTGTTAAGATCTCATTTGTTCCAGAAAACAGTTATACATATTTATATATTATGCAAATAACTATATATTTATATACTCGAACATTTTTTACAAAGATGTGAAAATGAACATTAAAATTCCACAAGGAACATTTCAGCAAATAGAGGAAAAATTTAGTGAATAATAAGAGAAAACTATCAATTTTATAAATGTTGGCTGAAATAGTTAACAAATACAAAACTGTGGAGCTAAATATGATAACATTATCTAGCTAGGACGCCCATAAATTACCAAAAGTAAACTGTTAAGAGCCATAAGAATCTTCCATAAACTGACCCACAATGAATCTATGTAGCAGTCCACGGTTTGGCGCACATAGCTTAGCAGTACATGCATCCTGAGGAGCAACTGCAGAAGCCATGGCTTTACTCAGACAGTTTAAGTATCAGTCCTGCCTCTCATTGGCTCTAAGATCTTCGGTAAGTAAACTTAATTCTCTCCACCAGTTTCCTCATGTCCTGTGAGGGATAAGTGATAAATCTTACCTCACAGAGTTTATGAAGCTAAAGTTTCTGAGTATAAAGCACTTAAAACACCAGGCACACAGTTAAATGTCAATAAAGGTTAGCTCTTAATTATCTGACCAACTTATTCTTGGTCCAAACAGAAGCTAGAATATATAGTGTTCTTGGCTTATGTTTTTCTGTGTCTCAATAATTTAAAAATCCATACTTCCCTCTATGTTTTGCAATATTCAATCATTAAATAATTAAATATTTATCTTTTATCAAACAATACACAAGTGACAATATTAAATTTAATGCTATATTCAATTTCTTAAACTAAATTTAAAATACCCCTAAAAAGATAAATTACAGGAGTAAAACCAACATATTTTGGATAAAATGGATAGTATTCAGTGTTATTTTACTAATTTTAACAAATGTATTAAGATAGACATATTTTAAATTCATTTAAGACAGAATCTATTATATTATATAAACATGTAGATCTGTACTATTAAATAAAATATAATCTTTCTTTCAGGCTCAGTAGCAACACTTTTCTAAAATGTTACCTGAGAACTGATCATGCGCTGAGATGAGCGAGCAATGTTAGCAGGCAGACCAAAGAAACTAGGTTTGTCATCCTCTGGAAGTTTCTCAATGACAGCACGATAGTCCTAAACATAGAGAAGTAAAAAAACAGTTTTTCACTAAAAATCAAGTTTACAACCACTGAAATCAGAAAGAACCAGAATATCACTAAGTATTAAATTACTAGTTATTCATGTCACACTGTCTAGGTAAACCTCCCTTTCAGTGTATACAGTACTAACTCAGTTATCTAATGGAAATTCTCTTTGTCATGGCTTCTTCATATTTAAATTAGGTGATATTATACTTTCTTATCTGATATTTCTCATAATTGAAGCAACCCTGAATTGATTAAAGCAAACATATATAAGTGGCTATGCCTGTTGTTGTTCAGCCATTAGGTCGTGTATGAATCTTTGTGACCCTATGGATTGTGGCACGCCAGGTTTCCCTGTCCTTCACTAACTCCCGGAGTTTGCTTGAGTCAGGATGCTGTCTTACCATCTCTCTGCTGCCTTCTTCTTTTGCCTTCTATCTTTCCCAACATCAGGGTCTTTTCCAATGAGTCGGCTGTTCACATCAAGTGGTCCACGTATTGGAGCTTCAGCTCCATCATGAGTCCTTTCAATGAATATTCAGAGTTGATTTCCTTTAGGATAGACTGGTTGGATCTCCTTGTAGTCTAAGGGACTCTCGAGAGTCTTTTCCAACACCATAGTTCAAAAGCATCAATTCTTCAACACTCAGCCTTCTTTATGGTTCAACTCTCACATCCATACATGACTACTGGAAAAACCATTGCTTTGACTATATGAACATTTTTTGGCAAAGTGATGTCTCTGCTTTTTAATATGCTGTCCAGGTTTGTCATAGATTTTCTCCCAAGAAGCAAGTGTCTTTTAATTTCATGGCTGCAGTCACCATTCAAGGCGATTTTGGAGCCCAAGAAAAGAAAATCTATCACTGCTTCCACTTTTTCTCCTTCTATTTGCCAGGAAGTGATGGGACTGGATGCCATGATCTTCGTGTTTTTGAATGCTGAGTTTGAAGCCAGGTTTTTCAATCTCCTCTTTCACCCTTATCAACAGGCTCTTTAAATTGGAAAAGCAGTCACTCCCTCCCCCATCACAAACGGCATATGGGGAACTTGGTGCTAAACTATTCCTAGATGACCTGTTTTTAGGTCAGGGTTTCATAGGTAGCAGAGCAGCTCCCTCGCTTGTAGAAGAAAAAAAGTTTATTCTTAGAAATGAAAAATAATTTAAAAACAGCAAAATAAAATTTTTAAAAGAGGTTCTTTAATTTTACTTCACTTTCTGCCATGATATGTGAGGTTGTGGATATTTCTTTTGCAATCTTGATTCCAGCTTGTGAGTCATCCAGCCCGGCATTTAACATAATGTACTCTGCATACAAGTTAAATAAGCAGGGTGACAATATACAGCCTTGTACTCCTTTCCCAATTTTGAACCAGTCTGTTGTTCTATGTAAGGTTCTAACCCACATACAGTTTCTCAGCAGACAGTGATATTCCTATCTCTTTAAAAATTTTCCACAGTTTGTTGTGATCCCATATAGTCAAAGGCTTTTGCATAGCCAGTGAAGCAGAAGTGGCTATTTCTTTTCAAATCCCCTTGCTTTCTCTATGATCCAATGAATCCAAGTTGATCTCTGGTTCTTTTGTGTTCAGTTGCTTCAGTCAAGTTTGACTATTTGTGACTCCATGGACTGTGGTCCACCAGGCTTCTCTGTCCATGGAATCTCCCAGGCAAGAATACTGGAGTGGGCTGCCATTTCCTTCTCCAGGGAATCTTCCCAACCCAGGAATCAAACTCTCATCTCTTGTGTCTCCTGCACTGGCAGATTCTTTACCACTGTGTGGTACCTCTGCCTTTTCTAAATCCAGCTTGTACATCTGGAAGTTCTTGGTTCATGTACTTCTGAAGCCTAGCTTGAAGAATTTTGAACATAAACTTTTTAGCATGCAAAATGAGTGCAACTGTATGGTAGTTTGAACATTCTTTGGCACTGCCCTTCTTTGGGACTGGAATGAAAATTGACCTTTTCCAGTCCTGTGGCCACTGCTCAGTTTTCCAAATTTGCTGACATATTGAGTGTAGCACTTTAACAGCATCATCCTTTAAGATTTTAAATAGCTGAGCTGGAATCCTGTAACCTACCAAAGACTAATTAGCAGAGTGTAGCTCTGCTTATAATGAAATAAATACTCTAACAATCTTTTTTTTTAAACTTATAGAACCCTCAGAAACATATACATACACAGTCTGATGTACAAGAACTGCTTTGTAAACTGCTTTACTATAAAGCAATTCCAGTTAGCCGTCACTGGTGAGGTGTGATGAAATGCAGCGATAATCCTATCCTTCCACCCCAAGACTTACTGTAAGCACTACAAAGGCTTGATTTGTCAAGCATTCACCCAAACAGTTTCCACTTCCGATCCTAGACAGGAAACTGAGAGTAGACCAAGATGACTTATTCAGTTTCGTCCAAAGATGGGAATTGTTTTGTTGTTTTCATGAAGAGACAAGCTTATTTTATATGCATCTAAACTATTCTTGCTGAAGTGAGATAAACTGTCTTTAATGGAGCAGCCTCATCTTCTTCCCCCACCCCCTTCATCCTTTCTCATCCTTCGCAGCTGCCTCTCAAGAATTTCCAAGACACAGGTGCTGGAGTTAAACTCTAGGAAGTATGTCAGAGTTTGAAAAGAAATGCTGTTCTCTGAAATTTCTTCTCTCCTATAGCACAGTAAACTCCCTTAAGGTGTTCAGTCACATATTAGTAGATATGCATAAATATATATGTATTATATGTGAGTGTATACTTGTGTATATGCATGCATTTATGCATGTGTGTGTGTGTGTATCTAAGTGTTCTACTCTCCTGGGAAACTTTGGCTTTCTCCTTCTATGTAACTCAATTAAATAGAAAGCTAAACATTGACTCTAGTGAATCACCTTATAATTTTTAAATTAAAAAAATTTTTTTCGTGTTTTATCTTTTTTCTTTTTATCATCTTTTTTGGATATGCCTTGCAGTATGTGAGATCTTAGTTCCCTGACCAGGGATTGAACCCATGTCCACTGCCTGTGGAAGCATGGAGTCCTAACCTTACCAGACCACCAGGGAAATCACATAACCATCTTATAATTTTAAAACTACTGTTTTCTTTGTATTTATATACTTGGTTCATTTTTAAATATCTGTGAAACTTTCTCATTGAGACTGGGGAATCATCTCTACTTTGGACATGTTTCCTAAGTAACAGACCTCTACATATCCAAACTGATTTATTCTCACTTGGACACAAAAGAATGTATACCAAATGATATCCTTTAAATGAAGCAGAGAGGCAAAACTGAACACAGGTTGTTGGAAATTAGGTTAATGTATCCTGTGCTGGGAGATAGTAACGAAAAGGGGAAGGATTTCTGGGGAGCTGATAATGTTGTTTCTTGATTCCAGTGCTGGTTATACTCAGGTGTTCAATGTACAAGTTTGCACTGAATTGTGCACTTATGACATCTACTTTCTATATATATTTTATTTTTCAATTTAAACTTCAAACAATAGAGGCAAAAGACTTGTCAGGGTATGCTAACACGTGTACTATATATTTATCAGAAATAAATATGTAATAATAAATATCTGTGATATTTCTGTCTGCACACTAACTCCAAGTTTCTTCTACTAAAAAGTAAACTCTACCAATGCATCAAGAGATCCACAATTCTTGAACAGGGTTATTATTGAGCAAATGTTCAATGAGTATTGAGTGATTAAATGAATGGAAGATACTGAAAAATAAAATAGATGGAATACTCAAAAAAACCAGATAAGATATCAATAAGAGTAACATGTTTAATATTGGTAGTCAAGATTTTATTTTTTGATTTATGTTACTAAAACAAAGTCATTTTCTTGAAAAATATTTGAATGAGAGAAAAGGCACAATACTGAAAGAAGTATATAATTAAATATATGTATATTTTGTAATTCATGAAGAAACATGTAATTTAAATACCCTAGGCAATAAAAACATTTTTGGGGGGCATTTACACAAATACAAATTGGTAGCAAAATAATTGAAATCTTTGGGCTACATTTTGTACTATTTTCTGGAAAAGATGACTGCATTCTAGGAAATTTCTATAAAATGACTCAAAGCAAAAAGCTACAGTCAAATAAAATAAATTCATATAAACAAAAATGTTTCTATGAAATCTTTTTAGGTTAATATCTCTTGTAGCTTTAGAACTACTTTAAATTTATAAACCAGAGCATGAAACAGACATCTGTTGAATAATATTTGCTTTTTTCAAATTTACTGTATCAGAGCACTATCATAATTACAAACAAGTAGTATATCCTCCCATTCCAGATCTTCACAGCTGCCCTACAATTTAAATTTTCCTAGGCTACCGCTTTCAAGATTTATTTATCTATCAATACTATTATCATCAATCAGTGCTCAGTAAGTATCCAAAAGCAACACGACACCTAACTAGAGTTTAGAGAATCGGGCTGCATATTGGCATAATAAATAATAATCGTATTTGTGAGTGATGACTGCTTGTACTAGTGAAAAGAAGCAACATATTTTAATAATGTAAGAAATTATGCAAGTTTCAATCTGGTAATAAATTGAAAACAATTAATTTTACCTACCAAAATGCTGCAGGATTTTGGCAGAGATATGGAGTATGGAAAAACACTTTTCTTGTTCCTTTGGCTTAATACATCAATTACTGAAGAATTAAAAAATTGCTTCAGGTATGATTGAAGAACTCTAAGGTCAAAGTAGTTATCTATGCGTCCTCCATAAATAGCATTTTCAAGCAAACCATGTACAAATTCCCACTGTACATCTTTGGAACCTATAATTTAAAAAAATTTTTTGTTTCATTTCTAAGATATTAGAAATTTTCTAAAAATATTCTAAAATATTAAACAAATTTCAGACTCTAGCTATATTTATAGACTATAATATATTTAAAGCATTTTAAATTATTCTTTAAGGCTTGATATTAACATTAATGCTCATCAATATTAGGGCTTCCCTGGTAGCTCAGCTGGTAAAGAATCTGCTGCAATGAGGAAAGCCTGGGTTCAATTCCTATGTTGGGAAGATCTCCTGGAGAAGGGACAAGGCTACCCACTCCAGTATTCTGGGCTTCCCTTGTGGCTCAGCTGGTAAAGAATCCACCTGCAATATGGGAGACCTGGGTTCGATCTTTGGGTTGGGAAGATCTCCTGGAGAAGGGAACATCACCTGGAGAAGGAAATGGCTACCCACTCCGATATTCTGGTCTGGAGAATTCCAGACTGTACAGTCCACAGGGTCGCAAAGAGTCAGACATGACTGAGCAACTTTCACTTTCTGGCCTTGATATTAACATTAATGCTCATTAATATTATTAATATAATCATAGAGGACCAATTCCAGGAAGGGAGTTATCACCATAGATAAGTACAGTATAAACTAGATATGGTGGTCAGGAAGGAACCTGGCAAAGTCTTTCAAATTTCCTCTCTGTTTCCCACTGTCTCTGCATAACCCAGAGATTTCCTTCCAACATTTGCTTTTCTGCATCTCCACAGAAACTGCCTTCCTCCCTTTTGAAGGCTAAAACCACTACCCCCACTTCACTACTTTTTTGTCTTTAGTTGAAGATGGTATCTAGGGTGAGAGCTGCAGCCATTATAGCAGGTTACTTAGTTTTCTTGGATCTCTCACATATACAAATATTATTAATTTTTTTTGTTTATTTGTTGTGCTGTGCTTACTCACTCAGTCATGTCCGACTCTCTGCAAATCCAAGGACTGTAGCCCACCAGGCTCTTCTGTCCATGGGATTCTCCAGGCAAGAATACTGGAGTGGTCTGTCATGCCCTTCTCCAGGAGATCTTCCCAACCCAGGGATCAAACCCAGGTCTCCTGCATTGCAGGCAGATTCTTTACCACCTGAGCCACTATCTTCCCTTATTAATTCATTTCACGTCAATTTAATTCTTTGACCAGCCAGAACAACCTAGAAGGGTAGAGGAAAATGTCTTCCTCCACGACAGCAGTAAATGCAGAAACACTATTTTAATCTACCTACTTAGGATCACTGATAGCATTACTAGCTTAGTTCTATTCCACTACTATAAAATTCAATGAACTTTTCCCCATTTTTACATTTAATTCTCCAGATGTGGAAGTCCCTTAATATCAGGAAATTTTGTAATCATAAGATTATACAGCAAAGACTTTTATCATGAGATTCAATATAAAGCATCTTACTTTTACAATAATTTCAGTGGTATATTATATATAAATCATATGATGTTATTAATTAATTCCATCATAAGCTGGAAACATAATGAAATCATTCACTTTCTCTATGCTTTGGTTTCCTCATCTTAAAAGGGTACTAATAATATATGCCTCATAGTGATATAATAAAAATAAAGAAATGTTCAAAAGCCTTTTAGAAAAGTACCAAGTTTCTAAGCAAGATAAAATACCAGTAAATATCCTCAAAAATATGTTTTAAAATAAACTTTAACAACTCAATAATAAAATGAATTGCCCCTTAGCACAAAATGGGGAATGCTGCATCATGTTGGGAAAGGAATGGGGGAGATGCTTCCAGAATGCTGGTAACATTCTTTTTATTGATTCTGGACTAGTTACAAAGGTTCACTTTTTGAAAACTATTGAACTGTACATTTATGTGTACTTTTCTGATGTATAATTCAAAAAAATTTAAATAAGCAAAAAAATCACCTGGAATACTATTTAGCATTAACTAACAATGGGGAACAAATAAATTAATATCCTATCTACTGCTATCTACCTGACAGAAATATATTATACCTGACAGAAGACATACAATCTCAGAATGGCATACTATATAGCACTGAGAATAAATGGACTATAATTGATATGTAACCATATGGATGAATTTCTCAAATACAACATTAGCTGAAAGAATCTAAATATTAAAGAGTATATGATGTACGATTTCGATTTTATAAAAACAGGCAAACCTAGTCTATATAAGTAGGTACCTGGTTTTATCACAGGAATAAGGGTGAGGGAACTTGGAGAACAGTAGCGACTGAAAGGCAGCATTAGAGTATAATCTAAAGTATTGGTAATGTTTGTTTCTTGATTAGACACTCTCACCTCTTTCATACAAAACAGCTTAGAAATTCATAGCCACAGAAAAAAGAAAAAGAAATAGAAGGAATTCAAATTGTAAAGGATGAAGTAAAACTGTTGCTGCTTCCACATTACATTCTATGCACATAAAATCCTAAAGGTGCCACCAGAAAACTACTAGAGCTCATCAGTAAGTTTAGTAAAGTTGCAGAATACAAAATTAATATATAGAAATCTGTTGCACTTCTGTAAAATAACAAAATATCAAAAAGAGAAATTAAGGAAATTAAGGAAATAACCCCATGTACAATAAAAAGTATATAATACCTAGAAATAGACCTACCAAAGCAGGTGAAAGACCCATACTTTGAAGATACAAATGAAAGAAACTGAAGACAGCATATACAGAAGGGAAGATATCCTGTGTCCTTACACTGTAAGAATCTATATTGTTAAAATGACCATACTCCCAAGGCAATCTATGAACTCAATGCAATCCCTATCAAATTACCATTGGCATTTTTCACAGAACTAGAACAAAAACAAAATGTTTAATTCTGTGGAAACACAAAAGATCCTGAATAGACAAAACAACCTTGAGAAAGAATAATGGAGCTGGAGTAATCAAACGTCCTGACTTCAGACTATACTACAAAGCTATTGTAGTCAAAACAGTGTGGTACTGGCTCCAAAACAGACATCTAGATTAATAGATCAGAATAAAAAGCCAAAGAGCAAATCCACACACTAAGGGCCAATTAATCTACAGCAAAAGAAGCCAAGAACATACAATGGAGAAAAGACAGTCGTCAGTAAGTGGTTCTGGGAAAACTGGACAGCTATATGTAAAAGAATGAAATTGGAACATATTCTAACATGAAATACAAAATAAGCTAAATATGGATTAAAGACTTAAATCCATAAAATTAAAGATTAAATATGGATTTAAGTATGGATTAAAGACTGGATATTATAAAACTCCTAGAGGAAAACATAGGCAAGATATTCTTTGACATAAATCATAGCAATATTGTTTTGGATCTGTCTCCTAAAGAAAAATAAGTAAAAATGAAAAAGTGAGACTTAATTAAACTTAAAAGTTTTTTTTTATAACAAAGAAAACCATCAACAAAAAGACAAAAAAGATAACGTATGGAATGGTAAAAAATATTGGCAAACAGTGAGACCAATAGATTAACTTCCAAAATATAAAAATAGCATTTTGTATGCAAAATATACAAATATAATTCAATATCAAAAAAAGAACAAAAAAACAGATATAAGACCTAAACAGACATTTCTCCAAAGAAGACATACAGATGGCCAACAGGCACATGAAAACATGTTCAATATTGCTAATTATTAGGAAAATGCAAAAGAAAACTACAATGAAGTCATAATGGCCATCATTAAAAAGTCTACAAACAATAAATTCTAGACTGTGTGGAGACAAGGGAAGCCTCTAGCACTGTTGGTGGGAATGTAAATTGTACTGCCACTATGGAGAACAGTAAGGAAGTTCCCTAAAAAACCTAAACATAGCATTACCATGTGATCCTGCAATCCCACTCCTAGGCATATATCCAGGGATGATGAAAACGCTAATTAAAAAAGAAACTTGTACTCAACATTCATACAGCACTATTTACAATAGCCAAGACATGGAAACAACCTAAGTGCCCATCAAAAGATGAATGGATAAGGAGGAAATGGTAACTGTGTAAATATATATATATACACACACACACATGCGCACGTGCGCGTATGCGCACGTGCGCGTGCGCGCACACACACACACACACAGGAGAATACTACTTAGCTATAAAAAAGGATAAAATAATACCATTTGCAGCATATAGATGGACCTAGAAATTATTATACTAAGTCATACAGGAAAACAAACAAACAAACAACAAAATATCATAAGATATCATTTATATCACTTTGCTGACAAAGGTCTGTCTAATCAAAGCTATGGTTTTTCCAGTAGTCATGTATGGATGTGACAGTTGGACCATAAAGAAAGCTGAGCACCGAAGAACTGATGCTTTTGAACTGTGGAAAAGACTCTTGAGAGTCCGTTGGACTCAAGGAGATCCAACCAGTCCATCCTAAAGGAAATCAGTCCTGAATATTCATTGAAAGGACTGATGCTGAAGCTGAAGCTCCAAACTTTGAAGCTGAAGCTCCAAACTTTGGCCACTTGATGCAAAGAACTGACTCAATGGAAAAGACTCTGATGCTGGCAAAGATTGAAGTCAGGAAGAGAAGGGGATGAAAGAGTATGAGATAGTTGGATGGCATCACCAACTTGATGGACATGAGTTTGAGCAAGCTCCAGGACTTGGTGATGGATATGGAGGCCTGGCATGCTGCAGTCCATGGGGTCGCAAAGAGTTGGATATGACTGAGTGACTGAACTAACTGATCACTTATATGTGGAATCTGAAAAAATGATGAACTTATTTGTAAAACAGAAATAAACTCACAGACACAGAAAACAAACTTATGGTACCAAAGAGGAGATAAAGGGTGGGATGAATTTGGAATTAACAGATACACACGACTACATATAAAATAAACAATAAAGATATACTAATATAGCACTGGGAACTATATTCAATATCTTGCCATAATCTATATAGAAAACAATCTGAAAAAGGACACACACATATATATATATGTACAACAGAATCACTTGTCTGTACACATGAAACACTGTAAGCCAACTATCCTTCAATAAAATTAAAACAAAAAGAAGAAAACTTCAAAAAAATGGGACTTGGCCACATGCTAGATGCCTATCCTTATCCTTTTGTGGAAAACAAGTTATATAATAAATTCTTACGCCATTAATTTAACAAACAATAACAGTGCCTGTTACCATGGGATATACCCTGCTGCAGGTGTTAAGGAGATAAAGAGCAAAAACATAGCCAGAGACCTTGCTTAATATAGATTAAACTTAGTTGAAAGAGATGAACAAAATTTTAAAAATAAATGAATAAATAAGAAAGCACCTCTAATGTATTAAAACAATAAAGCAGAACAAGGGAATAGAGAACAACTAGAAGATTACTTTAGATTTGGCAGTAATAGAAAACTTTTCTGAAGAGGACACCACTCAGACAAGATGTGAATGAGAAAAGGAGAAAACCACATAAAGATCTGGAAGAAGAGTATTCCAGACAAAAGGAAGGATAACCTATCAAAACCTTCAGGTAGGAACAGGCCTGGTTTGTTCAAGGAACAGAAAGAAGATAAATGTGACTATAGACTTTAAAAGGAAATTGTCTGCTTTACTTTACTTTTGGCGTCCCTGGTGGCTCAGCTGGTAAAGAACCAACCTGCAACACAGGAGACCTGGGTTCAATCCCTGGGTTGGAAAGATCCCCTGGAGAAGGGAAAGGCTACTCGCTCCAGTATTCTGGCCTGGAGAATACTACGGACTATACAGTCCATGGGGTCACAAAGAGTCGGACACAACTGAGCGACTTTCACTGTCACTTTACTTTTCTAAAAAGTAAATTTGGTACTCTGTGGAGAATTTTTGAAAGAAGCTATTGCTTGGACCACCAAGGCACTGATGGAATTGAAAAAACTGAACAGAATCTTGATGTGACTTGGACATGAAGGGGATAGAAACTGCCAAAACACTGGATGTCTGAGGATTAAAAAAAGAGAAGAATCCAGGGTGACTGATGGGTTTTGAAGCTGAACAATGACATGATGGTGGTACCACTTACTGGAATGGGGCAGACTCAGGGAAGAGTACTTTGGCAAGGCTGCAGGGTGGGAGGGAGAGACAAGAATCTAGAGTTCTGTTTGGGATGGTTTTAAGCTACATACTCTTCTCTAGTACATAATTCCTCTACACTCTGGTGTCCCTTTGAGTTGGCCCTGAACAGTGACACTTAGGGATTGGACCAGTCCTGTCTTCTGGAGGCAGCAAGTTAGGTGGTCTCAAGGGATCTTATTGTATGGTTTTGTTTGCTGTCCTATTTTAGTCTATTATTTGTACCTTTATTACTGATTTTACTTAATCGCACAATTATGATTCCACAGATTCTTAGTCTACCATATTCCTGATTTTTAATAGCTCCTTTAAAAATTATTAATAATTCAGTTATGAATAATTCAGTAGAAGTCTGAAACTGTTGAAGGCCACAAAGTAAAGACAAGGTCTTTCTAGCTTTCTGCTTCCTGGGAGCTATAGATCAACGGGAAGCTTAGGGCTTCCCTGTTGGCTCAGAGGTTAAAGCGTCTGCCTGCAGTGCAGGAGACCCAGGTTCGATCCCTGGGTTGGGAAGATCCTCTGGAGAAGGAAATGGCAACCCACTCCAGTACTCTTGCCTGGAAAATTCCATGGACTGAGGAAGCCTGGGCTACAGTCCACGGGGTCACAAAGAGTCAGACACGACTGAGGGACTTCACCTTCATAGATCAACCAGAAATCTAATGGGTTATATCAAAGCCAATGACCACAATCAATAACATAAAAACTTTCACAAGCACACCATTCAGAACTAAAATACAAAATAAAAAGCAAGTTTTATATAGGAAGTCAAGTCACTCTTGAAAAAAACATATTTTTAATAAGACCTCAAGTTTTTTCATTGACACCAGAGAGCAAAGTTTTCATCATGAGAACTTACCATCAAAGAGCCTGTCAATTATGTTGTACCCAGCTCGAAGATCTGATAAAGAAAACTCATAAAACTTGGTCCAACCCTATCAAAACAAAATTTAAAAATGTTAAAGAACTATAAGCAGTATTCAAAGATATATATGCATGTATAACTGTCTTTATGCTCTTTAAAAGAATATTCAATATAGGCTAAAAGAAAAAATACAGCCCCTGAGAATTAATAAAAATAATAAGAATACAGCTAAACTTTATTAAATATTACATAAAATATGTAAATTTATATAGCATTTTTGAAGGACATCCAAGAAATGGTGAAGAGTTGGTGTCTTGGGACCATAAACTGAGTAGCAGGGGATAAGGAAGGAGGAGACTAAATTTTAATTTGGAAGCATTTTCATTGCTTTTAAATTTATACTATTACAACAAAAAATGAAATCTAGCTTTGTTTTTAAAATCTAAGTTTTGCTTTCTCAATAAAAGTGCATCACTATTTTTCATGTATCCATCAGGATTAATTGGTACATTAAGCTAAGGACAATTGTTCCAGAAATTAGGGAAAAAGGCTTTAGAGGAAGGTAAGCCTGGCCACTTCCAGACTCTACAGCTTTTTAGGTATGATTCCTTCAGCAAGTTAATTATCATTGAAATTCACTGTCCTACCTTTGTAAAATGAAAATAATAAGCATACCCTTTGATAAGTATCATTCATAACTGTATGAAACAACACACTGCTGTTACTATTTACTCTTCTACTGGTCTGACAAGTATTTATTGATAGGCTGTGTGCTAGGCACTCAGTTAAGCACTTCTAAACATCCATTTATTTCATTTAATCCTCACAATGAAGGTAAATATGATCATTGTACAGTCAAGGGAACTATTGCTAATCAGGAGTTAAAGTAATTTACTGAAGCAAGGAAATTCTAGAGTAGGACTCAAACTGCAGAACCTTTGCTCTTATTTTGACATGTAACTGAAATATACAGAAAGGCTCAAAGGTGGGCAGGTGAGGAGGGCAGTTTGGGGAAAGAGTATCCCAACAGAAGTAGACAAAGGTTAACAAAGAAGACGGGAAAAGTTTAAAGATGGAAGAGCAACGAAATGTGGGGCTAAGATAGGCATTTGGAGAGAAAGTGAGAGCATGGTACCAGGTAGGACTGCCATAGCAATGAAAGAACGTGGTCTATTGATGGTTTAATAAAAAAAAGCCAGAGGCTATAGTGAGAACACTCGATGGACTCAAACAGCATAAAGAAGTCTCGTGTGACTGAGGTGTAGAGTACAAATGGGAAGTGTAGGGAGGCTATGGATAAAACACCCTATCAAGAATTACTCCCATGCTTCTAACGTAAGCAAACAGATATTAATGCCTATTATTGAGCAGGCTATACTGAAGGAAAAACAGGTATGAGAATTCAGTTTTTGAACACTGAGATGACTGTAAGAATTTAACTATAAAAATAATACCTTAATAATGATGCTTATGATGGTTCACACATCGTGCCCAACACTTTAATTCAAAACGATGTAAACTAGATAGCTATATACAGTCCAGAAGATTAACAGAAAAGATGGAATTACAGATATACATTTATAAACCATGGGGCCTCCCTGGTGGCTCAGATGATAAAGAATCTGCCTGCAGTCCCAGGTTCAATTCCTGGGTCAGGAAGATCCCCTAGAGAACACAATGGCTGCCCACTCCAGTACTGTTGCCTAGAGAATTCCATGGACAGAGGAGCCTGGCATGCTTCAATATATGTGGTCATAGTTAGACACAACTAAGTGATTAACACTACACAAATCATGAATTAATTAAGACATAATAGTTAGCTACTTACACTAAATTGTAAAAATATTCTAATAAAAAATGTTCACCTTAGAATATATCCAAGACATGCTCTTACTTACCTGTGGAATGTAATTCCTTCTTTCTTGGCATGCAGCATGAACCATGCAAAACTGAAGAGTGCATGGGCTCGATGTATGTTATCCTTTTTGCTAATTTGCTCAGGAGTCCAAGATTCGTAAGTACGCATTAAATTCTTCTTTAAACCTGGAGGTGACTAGAGAAAAAGTAATAAATCTATTGTTTAAAGCCTTACAAATAAACCAGTATTTAACATATTTGAAAACATATTTGAAAATGAAGAAATTTTTCATCATTAACAAGATTAATAAACTATTTTAATGTTACCTTCAAAATGTATAAATATAAAACAAGTTTTAAAATCCTTACACCTAATAGCCCATCTCAAAATTTTAAAATAAATTTTTAATTAAAAAAACCTACATAACCAAATTGTTTCCAAATACTGTCACTCTGCTTATTTAATTTATATACACAGTACATCACGCAAAATGCTGGGCTGGATGAAGCACAAGAATGGAATCAAGATTGCCAGGAGAAACACCCATAACCTCAGATATGCAGATGACACTATCCTTATAGCAGAAAGTGATGAGGAACTAAACAGCCTCTTGATGGAAATGAAAGAGGAGAGAGAAAAAGTTGGCTTAAAACTCAACATTCAAAAAACTAAGATCATGGCATCTGGTCCCATCACTTCATGGCAAATAGATGGGGAAACAATGGAAACCATGACAGACTTTATTTTCTTGGGCTCCAAAATCACTACAGATGGTGACTGCAGCCATGAAATTAAAAGGTGCTTGCTCCTTGGAAGAAAAGCTATGACCAGTCTAGACAGCATATTAAAAAGCAGAGACATTTCTTTGCCAACAAACGTCTGTCTGTGGTTTCTATTGAAAGAAACCAAAGCTATGGTTTTTCCAGTAGTCAAATATGGATGTGAGAGTTGCGCCATAAAAGAAAACTGAGCACCAAAGAACTGATGCTTTTGAACTGTGCTGTTGAAGAAGACCCTTGAGTCTCTTGGACTGCAAGAAAAACCAACCAGTCCATTCTAAAGGAAACAGTCCTGACTATTCATTGGAAAGACTGATGCTGAAGTGAAACTCCAATACTTTGGCCACCTGATTTGAAGTGCTGACTCACTGGAAAAGACCCTGATCTTGGGAAAGGTTGAAGGCAGTACGAGAAAGGGATGACAGAGGATGAGATGGTTGGATGGTATCACTGACTTGAGGGACATGAATTTGAGCAAGCTCCTGGAGTTGGTGATGGACAGGGAAGCCTGGCATGCTGCAGTCCATGGGGTCACAAAGTCAGACAGGACTGAGCAACTGAACTGATTGACATAACCAGCAATATTCAAAATAACCAAGTAAGTTTTATATGACTACTGAAGTATTTTACAGAAACATTCATTTACATTACAAATATGATACTGATTATTACAAGGCAGGTGTTTTATAGTTCAATATGTCAGTTCTTTCTCTCTAGTACTATTTAAAATTCTAGGAGGACTTTAAATTACTCTTTACAATATCAACTATTCTTCCTTGAATATTAGTCCACTTTACTAAGTGCTTATTACATGACCTTGCTAGGCTTATAACACAAACCAAAACCCAGGAACTGAAACTGTACATTAGACAAATACTACTCAAAAACACTTGTCCACATGTCCAGAATCCATTTATATTATATTGTTAAATTATAAAAATGAAAGAAGAAAAATTATGAAATCTTGGAAAAAGAACAAAAAAAAACCGTTTCAAAAATTAGCTTATTTTAAAAGTAAATTTTCATTGCATTTTTTCTTAAATAAAAACTTTGCTTAAAAGAAAAAATACCCAAGTACTTTTACTAAGTACATTTTCAAATGTACACTTTTAAAATGAAAATGTTTTGTTTATGAAATAGCTTCTAAAAATTTTCATAGAATAAACCAAATTTCCTGAGCACTAAGGGAACTGAACAATCACCTAAGGTTTTTAAAGCCCTATACTAAAGATTATGCAAAATGAATAAACCATATGCAATTTCAGAGAAAATCATACACAAATAAAGACTATCAGAATGACAAAATGTAAATAGCAACCCACTCCAGTATTCTTGCCTGGAGAATTCAGGGACAGCGGAGCCTGGAGGGCTCCATAGGGCAAAGTTAAGTCCATGGGGTCACAAAGAGTCGGACATGACTGAGCAACTAAACAAAACACCAGTATGTCAAATTATAAGATAAATTAAAATATCTACTCAACTGAAAATTCACAGGCTTAAAATAATTGAAATTATTTCAAGTTAATATAAATAAATTAAGCATTCCACATAAGAAATTAGAAATAACAGAAGCCAATACAAATCTAAGGAAAATATAACTAAAAAAAGCAGGAAATTCAGTAATTAGAAAATAATAAGAAAAAGTAAATCAGTAAGTATGACATTGACTATTTGTAACAAATTTTAAAACAACCCATCGAAAAGATTAGAGATAATAAAATGAATATTTAGCAATTTTTAAATACAATAATATATGTGTGTACATATATGCACATACACAGTAACAATTTTGAACACAGTGAACTATACTATTTCTGGGAATAATTAAAATCTTTTATACTGATTTGAGAAATACAAAAAAATTCACCAATAATTTAAATGAAACTGAAAATCTTCATAAAAATGTGATCGAATTACTTCCTAAAAAAGGATACCGGAAGAGGCTGTACAGTAAGTTAAAACAGTCAAGGAACCTCTGATATACTGCATGCATGCATGCTAAGCAGCTTCACTCATATCCATCCCTGTCTGACCCTGTGGACTGTAGCCACCAGGCTTCTCTGTCCATGGGATTCTCCAGGCAAGAATACTGGTATGGATTGCCATGCCCTCCTCCAGAAAATCTTCCCGACCCAGGGGTTGAACCCATGACTCTTGAGTCTCCTGCATTGGCAGGCAGGTTCTTTACCACTAGCGCCACCTGCAAAGACCTGATACATTAACTCTTCATTTACTGAAATATTACTGCATTCTTGCTACATGCTAGGCATTATATAAGTAAAAAAAAAAAAAAGGCAAGAAAAACATAGCCCTTGCCTTTATGGCTTGAACAATACAGTTCTTCAATATAATTCAGTAGAAAAGTATATGAGAGAGCGGCTGGAGAAGATTCTGGAACCGTTCTTTCTTATTAGACATTATAATTGACATTCATTCAATTAACATATTTTCAAGTATTAAATCATTTTTGCATTTTCTGGATTCTTAACCTTTATCCTCCCTACATAAGATTTAATGCCTTCAGGTGAAAAACAGAAGTACTGATATAAAATAGCAAGTAGTTATAAACACTAAGAAGGCATTTTTCACCTGAAAAGAGATTATATTCTACAAATTGAGAGAAGATGCAAGTAGAACATTTCAAATCAATTTTTTTAAAGTTTTAACTCAGTTTATTATTTTATTTATGATTTTTACCAGTTACATCATACCATTACTAACACATACAATTTTGGATATATCATGTTTGGGGGGGATCTGTCAAAACATGTTAGAAGGATGGATGGATGGAAGGAAGGAAGGAAGGAAGGAAGAAAAAACAGGAGACAAAGACTGAAAATCCAACTTATATATTTCAAAAAGCAAATTATATGAAAAATGGATACCCAAGTACAAAAGAATGAAGTTGGACCCTTTACATCAAATACAAAAATTAATTCAAAATAGATTTAAGACCTAAACCTAAGACCTGAAACTATAAAATTTCTACAAGAAAACAGAGAAAAGGCTTCATAACACTGGATTTGGCAATGCCTTTTTCTGAGATGTGCCAAGAAAAGCACAGGTAACAAAAGCAAAAACAGACAAATGGGGACTATATCAAACTTAAAAACACCTATGTAGCAAAGAAAATAATCAACACAATTAAAAGGAAATCCTATGGAATGAGAGAAAATATTTTTAAGCTGTATAAGGGATAAGGGGTTAATATGCAGAAAACCTAAGAAACTCGTAAAACTCAACAACAATAAAAAAAAATCCAATTAAAGACGGGCAAAGAATTGAATAGACATTTCTCCAAAGAAGATATAAAAATAGCTAACAAGCATATACAAAGATGTTCAATAGCATTAAATTGCATAGAAATATAAATCAAAACCATAGTGAGTTTCACTTCACACTATTAGGATGGCCCCAATAAAAACATAAAAACAGCAAATAACAAGTGTTGGTAAGGATGCAGAGAAATTGTGTGCTATTGGTGGGAATGTTAAATGGTACACCACGAGGAAACAGTATGGATGTCCCTCAAAAAATTAAAAACAGGATTACCATATGATCCAGAAACCCCACTTCTGAGTATATGTCCAAAAATACTGAAAATATGATCTTGAAGAGATATTTGCCCACCCATGTTCATTGTGACATTATTCATAATAGGCAACAGGTAGAAAATCTAAATGTTTGTGGATGAATGGATAAAGAAAATGTAGTACACACAATGGCAACCCACTCCAGTGTTCTTGCCTGGAGGATCCCAGGGACAGGGGAGCCTGGTGGGCTGCCATCTATGGGGTCGCACAGAATCGGACACGACTGAAGTGACTTAGCAGCAGTAGACACAATATTATTCAGCCTTAAATGAGAAGGAAATCCTGTCATATGCTACAATGTGGATGAATCTTGAGGACATCACGCCAAGTAAAATAAGCCAGTTACCACAAGATAAATACTGCATGGTTCCACATTTGTGAGTTATCTAAGAAGTCAAACTCATAGAAACAGAAAGCAGAATGGTGGCTGCAAGGGTGGAGCAGGAGCAAACAGGGAGTTGCTCTTCAGGAGACACAAGGTCAGTTCTGTGAGATGAAAGAATTCTAGAGACAAGGTACATATGGTTAACACTACTGTACTGTACACTTGTAAATGGTGAAGACAGTACACTTTATGTCTTTTACTACAACAAAAAACACAACATTAAATAATATTTAAAAGAAAAAGGTAAATGCATTTTTATAAATGTTGTATTAGAAGTTTTTGAATGTTTTGTATAGTAGACAGTTGTCTATAGGACTTTAGAAGGCTTGCAAAGGTTACTGCACTTACACAATTAGTGATTCAAATTTTAAATCTTCATACCTCGTATGTTATCTTCAAACTTGACTGTAATAAAATTGGAGTAAAGTTGGGATGACTTCCGCAGTGAGCCAAAGACGAAAGGTATCTTTAGGTTGAAGAGTATTCAATTCCTTGTTTTAAAAAGCAAGAATAAAATTCTACTTAAATACACACACAAATTTCCATTTTATAAATATACTATTAATAAGTAAGTATCTTAATTAAATCTTTCTCTGACATTCTGATATGTTTCTTAATGTTCTGATTATATTCCCTTTAAATTTTCATCTTGTCTCTTATTAGCTCAGTGTAATAGGTAAGAACTTGGATCTAGAACTGGATGAACTGGATTGAAATCCAAATTCTGCCACTTACTTGCTGTGTGACTTTGGGAAATTCTTTGATTTACAGTCTCTAAACAAGGATAATAACAGTACCTACTCTCATAGGATAGTGTAAAATACTTAAAATAGTGCTCAACACAGAGTAAATACAAAATAAATATTAGTTGCAATCACTATGCCTAAACTACAAGCCATCTTCAGGCCTTCAAGTCCTTACTACTTCCATTCACACTTCCACAAAGATATATAATGATATCAATTCCTTTTCAATACAATTGTTAGTATACCCTATTCCAGTACTCTTGCCTGGAAAATCCCATGGACAGAGGAGCCTGGTAGGCTGCGGTCCATCGGGTCGCGAAGAGTCAGACATGACTGAGTGACTTCACTTTCACTTTTCACTTTCATGCAGCGGAGAAAGAAATGGCAACCCACTCCAGTGTTCTTGCCTGAAGAATCCCAGGGACGGCGGAGCCTGGTGGGCTGCCGTCTATGGGGTCACACAGAGTCGGACACAAGTGAAGTGACTTAGCAGTAGCAGCACTGCCTATAATACTCAAAATTCACCATTCAAATTCACTCAAATTCTTCTGCCCATGCTGTATGCTTTAGTCACTTATTCAAATATTTGCCTCTATGTCTTTATTCCTCAGATTCTTTCTGCCTGTTAGGTGAATTTAAAAATAACCTGTAATTTATATCCATACAATCCATCCAAACTTCTCAAAAGAACAGCAAAACATTTAAAGTAATTTTTAACTTCTATAATCTATCCTATATATGCTGCAAAAACTTACGCAGCTCAATACAAGGAAAGCAACCAACCCAATGAAACAGTGGAAGAACTAAAGAAACATTTCTCCAAAGAAGACATACAGATTGCCAACAAACACACGAAGAGATGCTCAGTATCACTCACTATTAGAGAAATTCAAATCAAAACTACAGTGAGGTATCACCTCACATCACTTAGAATGGACATCATCAAAAAATCTACAAAAATAAATACTGGAGAGGGTGTGGGAAAAAAGGCAATGCTTTTGCACTGTTGGTGGGAATGTAAATTGATACAGTCACTATGAATTTTAAGGAATCTCCATATTTTTCTCCATAAGGAAAACTACCATATGAGCTGGCAATTCCACTACTGCACATACCCCCTGAGTAAACCATAATGGAGAAAGACATACCTACACCAATGTTCACTGAAGCACTATTTACACTAGCTAGGACATGGAAGCAACCTAGATGTCCACTGGCAGATGAATGGATAAAGAAGTTGTGGTACATATGCTGCTACTGCTGCGAAGTCACTTCAGTCATGTCCGACTCTATATGACCCCATAGATGGCAGCCCACCAGGCTCCCCCGTCCCTGGGATTCTCCAGGCAAGAACACTGGAGTGGGTTGTCATTTCCTTCTCCAACACAATGGAGTATTACTCAGCCATAAAAAAGGAACAAACTGAGTCAGTTCCAGTGAGTTGGCTGAATCTAGAGCCTATTATACAGAGTGAAGTAAAAAGAGAAAAATAAATTTTGTATATTAACACATATATACAGAATCTAGAAAAAATGGTACTGATGAACATATTTGCAGGGCAGGAATAGAGATACAGACATAGAGAAGAGACTTTGGACCTAGCAGGGGAAGGAGAAGGTGGGACAAACTGACAGAGTACCACTGTCATAGATGCACTTCCACGTGTAAAACAGATAGCCAGTGGGAGGCTGCAGCATACACAGACCGCTCACTCTAGCGCTCTGTAACAACCAGAGAGGACGGGCGGGTCGCGGGCGTGGGGAGTGGTTCAGGGGGAGGGGACTTACGTGGACTTGTGCCTGACTCATGCTGTTGTATGGCAGAAGACAGCACAATATTATTCTCCAATTAAAAAAAAACAACAACACAGAAACAGACTCACACACATAAAGAATCAGACCTGTGGTTGCCAAGGGGGAGGGTGAGAGAGAGATGGATGGGGACTTTGGGGCCACTGGATGCAAACTACTGTATTTGGAATGGATAAACAACAAGGGCCTACCATATAGCACAGGGAACTGTACCTAATCTCCCGGGATAAACCATAATGGAATGTATGCATGTACAACTGACTCACTCTGCTGTACAGCAGAAATTAGCACATGTGGACAAAAACTAATGTAATACTGTAAAGCAATTATCCTTCAATTAAAAATAAATAAAGTTTTAAAAAGAAATTAGCACCACATTGTAAATCAACTATACTCCAGTTTTTTTTTACTTTGTCTGCAGAACAGAAAGAGTTCCAATTAAGACTTGCTTCCAAAATTATAACTGCAATTGTATTTTACCTAGGTTAATAGCTATCAATCTATTATTTGGAACAGAAAGCAGGATTCAAGTATTCACAAGTCTTCCTTATATGTTTTAAAACATATATCATTCATCACACATGAATTCTATATTTTATACATAAGCATTATAGAAACCTGTAGGAATTACTTGAATATTTATATATACCTTCTTTTGACTATAAATAATGAGTCATCATGGTCTATCACTTCATTCACTTAATCATTAACTCATTCATCAAAGATTTATTTAACTGCCTATTTTATCTAAATACATATTTTACATAGTTTAGGTAGCTTTTAACTACCTATTTTATATCGTTGCCCATTTATTTTCAACACATTATACAAATTTTCAACATTATACAACTAGGCTACAGCCTCCCACTCTGTTCTGCTTGGCTCTATTCCTCCTGCCAGATTAATTGATCAATTAATTAATTATTAACTCCCCTGCTAAGAACTCCTTTGATTCTGTGTCCTAGGACAAAAGTTCTAAACACTTGTGCAGGATTTCCAGGGTATTCCATAACCTCGCCCCTTCCTAGCTGTCTAACTCCACTGCCCCCCAGCACTCTGCCTGGCCTTCCAGTACAGTTAAGGACGTCTCCATTCTTTGTACTAGGAAGCCACACTCCTGCTATTATGTTTCTACTTGTGCTGCTAGAATCAACCACAAACTTTCTCCCCCTACATTCAGCTAAATCCCTTATGACCATCAAGAAACATCTTGTCTTAGGAGTCATCTTTAACTACCCAAGACCATATTCATCTTTCTTTAAAAAGTCCTAGACTTAATTCCAGGTTTGCATTTAAAAGCAATCCATCAATTTGTTCTGTCTTAAGGTTATTCTCATGCTGGGGCCATTTTAGTTAAATAAAATGAACTGCTTAGTTAAATAAAATGTTTATTTATTTAAATATTAAATAATATTAAAAATTAATATCAAAAATAATATTAAATAAGTATTTAGTTAAATAAAATGCAAACTGCTTCAGTTTATACCCTAGCTTCCTCAGCAGCAAGGAAGTTCTGCAGTTCCCTCTGACTCCTCTATATCTTTTCTCCCTATACAGACAACAAAACAAAAGCATAAAGAGAATTTAATGTTAAAAACAGTCTTCTACAATTCTTTAAAGCATTTCCCTAATTTTCATCTGAAAGATTTCTCTAAGCCTCCCTTCAGTCCTGATTAATTTTTTGACTCTCCCTAAATGCCTTTGAAAAAGGAGACTTTTATAGATTTCTTACTAAAAAAATCCATTTTGGTTTGTACAAATGTACATATATTAAAGAAAATATAGATTTTAAATGATTCCCCATCAAATACTAATTTTTCAAAAACAACATAAATAATACACAACATATCTTAATACTGTTGGTCCTTGGAGACTACTGAATTTAGTATGTGAGAAATTAATATGTGAATTTAGTATGTGAGAAATTATTATGTGAATTTAGTCTGTGCCACATTGATCTGAATCACCTTTTCTAGAACTGGCAGCCAAGATACCACAAGATGTAAATTCTTCAAACATAGCCAGTCTCCATTGCGGGCACATTCTTTTAGCACCTGAACCGCTAAATCAGCTTGACCTTGACCCATGGCAATCTGCAAAACAAAAACAAATTAAAAAACTAAAAAAAAAAAAATTCTGATAACATGTTGTAACATAAGAGTTTCAAACTATCCTGCCATACATACTAAACTAACTCAAGTACTGTAATAAAGTTTCTAAATTTTTACTAAGAAATATCAGACTCTGTTGCTGTTTACAATTATCTTGCTTTTGTCCTTATATCAATGGCAGATTTATAAATTCTTCTGTTTAGTAGAGATATTATCATTATGTTTTCCAGTTACAGAATAAAGAATTATTCAACAGTGTTTTTGTTCTTCATCTCACTATTTCTTGCAATTCTTACTCTGAAACATGGGCCTTTAAAAAAAATAATTTTTTATGACTGTTGTTGAACTCCTTGAGGGATTAAACATTAACAATACCACTTCTTTGAATTTATTTTCTCTTTTAAAAAAACTTTCTCCAATGTTGCAAATATTTGGCTCTCAAGCTACTTGGTCTATTGAACTGTGTAATTTCCCGAGCCCTTCATCATCTAGAAAATCCTAATATGTTGTTGGGCCTCAAGACTCTACATTTAATCCTCTGTTTTCCTATTCATTTTTAGAGAGAGGAGGCAAAAAAGAGTGGGGAGAGAGAGAAGATGAGAGGGGAAGGGGAGAAAAAGAGGAGAGGGGAGAGGAAGGGGAAAGGCAGACCTGACCTCACTGGACTTCCACTCCAGCACTTCTGATCCCTATCGTCTATCTGCACGTAGGACACTGACGCAGTATGACAGTCACGTTATAAAACAGGAACTTCCAAGCAGAAGCTGAAGACCCCAGAAAATGGCTTCAGTGTGTAAGACATCTGTATCCGAATGGACAGGTGTCCACCTGGCAGCTCACACAGTAAAGAACCTGCCTGCAGTGCACGAGGCCCAGTTCATCCCTGGGTCGGGAAGGCCCCTGGAAGAGGAAAAGGCAACCCACGCCAGCATCCTTGTCTGGAGAATCCATGGACAAAGGGGCCTGGCTGCTCCAGTCCATGGGGTCACAGAGGTAGACACGACTGAGCGACTAGCACTAAGTCTGCTGCTGCTGCTAAGTCACTTCAGTCGTGTCCGACTGTGCGACTCCAGAGACGGCAGCCCACCAGGCATCCCCGTCCTAAGATTCTATAAAAAGTTTTAGTTGAGAATCTAAATGGTTACATGCTTAAACTCCTCAATATGGTTTTTTATGGATAATTTATGTAATATTTATGTATCAGTACAGCTGTGTCTGTCTTTGTATATATGACAGATATACAAGTATTGAGAGTCCTAGCGCAAATATTTTATTGAGTACGTGGTCAAAACACTTTGAAGAGAATTGTTACAGACTACTTCAAACCACAGTGATTTCTCTTTTCATAAAGAATACAAGACAGCCTTTCATTGTTTCTTAGATGATTTTCATAAGTATTGATTTTGTTTCTCAGTTAGACTATAAAGTCTTAGAGAGTAGGAATGATGTGTCTTAAGCAGGTAACAAACCATGTAACAAATACTAACATGTATTTCTTTTTAATTTTTAAGATCTAACCCAGAACAAAGCAAATAGAAGGGATAAAACAAACACTGGTTGAAATATTTAGAGGCATATATTAGTTTGCCATTATTAAAAGACAAAAATCCCCAAATGGAAGGCATGTACAAGAAAATCAGAGGGGAAAAAAAAAAATGTTTGCCGAACTGAAATGGTAGCTAAAAATAGGAACTCAAAATTTTCTATAAGGCATAAACTGTGTGAGAACAGCTTAAAGGTTCATGAAATCTTAGAAGAAAACATTTACTATAAGAAAAAAACATTTAAAAAGCACAAGAGGAAAGTGTCAGGAAGATGGTTAACCCTCACATTAAAAAAGTAAGACACATCAGACTTTCTTGAAATAAAAATTATTTTTTACCTTAAGAATATATTATATTATTAGCACATATATTCAGCATAACAACAAAACTTTTAAAGTAACAGATTTATGAATATCTATATCTGTGTTTAAAGGTTTTACAGTATTAAAAAACTGTGCAAGACAAAACTCTAGAAATTTACATAGTTAAACTTACAATGAGCGTAAGTGGTTTTATCTTTTTGCCAACATCAGACCTAAGAGATACAGCCCATAGAACAGAGCTCCCTTTCCCCAAGACATCTCACTGAAAATGAATACTGTCCTGATGTATTAATACACTATAACCAGGATTGAAGGAAACTCCCTAGAGTTAGTGCAACACCTAAATGCAACTAAGCCAAACTCTCTGCTATTTTGCTATCTTCCACTTACATTCCTCATAACATTCTCTCTTTTCAATTTTTGGTTTCTTTTAAAGTAGTTTGCTTTCTTAGTCATTATTATTTTCCCAATGAAAAAGATTTATATTTTGATGTCAAAAATTGAGGATAAATTAATACACTTTAAAATGTGTATGCAAACTGAACTGGAAAAAAGGTGCTAATCTGAATAAACTAAAACTCAGAAATTTCGCTCAGGAAAAAATCACATTATATTAGACAAGTTTATTATCTTATCAGACTTCTGGAGTTCAGAATCCCACTAATCTATTGCTCTATGGTGATATACTACAGGGCTGTTCTTTCTAGGGGCTGTAGGAGAGACTCCTGTTATCTTTTCTACCTTCTACATTTCTTTGCTTGTGGTCCCTTCTACCATCTTCAAAGTCAGCAGCATAGCATCTCCTCACCTCTTTGACCTATGCCTCATCACATCTGCCTCTTCCACCTTCATTCTGCCTCTTCTACCTCCTTCTTAAAAGCACCTTTATGATTATATTAGGCTCAACTGAATAATCTCAGATAACCTCTCCATCTCAAAATGCTTAATTATATGTGCAAAGTTCTTTCTTCCATGTAAAATAACAAATTCATGGGTTCTAGGGATCAGAATGTGGACAATTTTCAGGGACATTAGTTGCTCTACTATAAAAACAGAAACTGTTTTACTAATACAGTCAAGTATTCCAGTATTCTTGCCTGGAAAATTCCATGAACAGAGGAGCCTGGCAGCCTACAGTCCACTGGGCTTGTAGCCACAAAGAGGAGGACACAACTGATCGACTGAGCCCACACAAAGACACATCACACACACACACACACACACACACACAGAGCAGGAAGATCAATAGCTGAAACAGAAAGAGCAGAGTAATGTACACTGACCTGGTGATAACACTCTCCACTTCTCTCAGCATTTGCAAGCTCTTGGAGTTCCTGAGAAGGATCAGCACCCGGGGAAATGATTATCAAGATGGGTTCAATTTCTAGCGTCTCTTTGTACAATCGTTTGAGATTTAGAGGAGGTGGGGACAACTCTTTTAGTCCTAAAAGATATATTAAATGCATTTAAAAAAATGCAGTGTGAACCAGAAGTCTATTAAGACTAATTACATGAAACAGAATAACTAGGCGAACTACAATCCCATACATATTAAAGTTTTTTCACTCTAAAATCATTCACAGACTAGTAAGAGCTAACATTTATTGAATGCTTAAAGTACCAGGCATTTATCTAAATGCTCAATATCTATATCATCATCTAACCCTAATAAGAACATTAAGGAGTTCAGTTCAGTTCAGTTCCGTCGCGCAGTCGTGTCCGACTCTTTGCGACCCCATGAATCGCAGTACGCCAGGCCTCCCTGTCCATCACCAACTCCCGGAGTTCACTCAGACTCACGTCCATTGAGTCTGTGATGCCATCCAGCCATCTCATCCTCGGTCGTCCCTTTCTCCTCCTGCCCCCAATCCCTCCCAGCATCAGGGTCTTTTCCAATGAGTCAACTCTTCGCATAAGGTGCCCAAAGTACTGGAGCTTCAGTTTTAGCATCATTCCTTCCAAAGAAATCCCAGGGTTGATCTCCTTCAGAATGGACTGGTTGGATCTCCTTGCAGTCCAAGGGACTCTCAAGAGTCTTCTCCAACACCACAGTTCAAAAGCATCAATTCTTCGGCGCTCAGCCTTCTTCACAGTCCAACTCTCACATCCATACATGACCACAGGAAAAACCATAGCCTTGACTAGACGGACCTTAGTCGGCAAAGTAATGTCTCTGCTTTTGAATATACTATCTAGGTTGGTCATAACTTTTCTTCCAAGGAGTAAGCGCCTTTTAATTTCATGGCTGCAGTCACCATCTGCAGTGATTTTGGAGCCCAAAAAAACAAAGTCTGACACTGTTTCTACTGTTTCCCCATCTATTTCCCATGAAGTGATGGGGCCAGATGCCATGATCTTCGTTTTCTGAATGTTGAGCTTTAAGCCAACTTTTCCACTCTCCTCTTTCACTTTCAACAAGAGGCTTTTTAGCTCCTCCTCACTTTCTGCCATAAGGGTGGTGTCATCTGCATATCTGAGATTATTGATATTTCTCCCAGCAATCTTGATTCCAGCTTGTGTTTCTTCCAGTCCAGCATTTCTCATGATGTACTCTGCATATAAGTTAAATAAGCAGGGTGACAATATACAGCCTTGACGTACTCCTTTTCCTATTTGGAACCAGTCTGTTGTTCCATGTCCAGTTCTAACTGTTGCTTCCTGACCTGCATACAGATTTCTCAAGAGGCAGGTCAGGTGGTCTGGTATTCCCATCTCTTTCAGAATTTTCCACAGTTTACTGTGATCCACACAGTCAAAGGCTTTGGCATAGTCAATAAAGCAGAAATAGATGTTTTTCTGGAACTCTCTTGCTTTTTCCATGATCCAGCGGATGTTGGCAATTTGATCTCTGGTTCCTCTGCCTTTTCTAAAACCAGCTTGAACATCAGGGAGTTCACGGTTCACATATTGCTGAAGTCTGGCTTGGAGAATTTTGAGCATTACTTTACTAGCATGTGAGATGAGTGCAATTGTGCGGTAGTTGGAGCATTCTTTGGCATTGCCTTTCTTTGGAATTGGGATGAAAACTGACCTTTTCCAGTCCTGTGGCCACTGCTGAGTTTTCCAGATTTGCTGGCAAATTGAGTGCAGCACTTTCACAGCATCATCTTTCAGGATTTGAAACAGCTCAACGGGAATTCCATCACCTCCACTAGCTTTGTTCGTAGTGATGCTTTCTAAGGCCCACTTGACTTCACATTCCAAGATGTCTGGCTCTAGATTAGTCAACACATCATCATGATTATCTGGGTCATGAAGATCTTTTTTGTACAGTTCTTCCGTGTATTCTTGCCACCTCTTCTTAATATCTTCTGCTTCTGTTAGGTCCAGACCATTTCTGTCCTTTATCGAGCCCATCCTTGCATGAAATGTTCTCTTGGTATCTCTAATTTTCTTGAAGAGATCTCTAGTCTTTCCCATTCTGTTCTTTTCCTCTATTTCTTTACATTGATTGCTGAAGAAGGCTTTCTTATCTCTTCTTGCTATTCTTTGGAACTCTGCATTCAGATGCTTATATCTTTCCTTTTCTCCTTTGCTTTTTGCTTCTCTTCTTTTCACAGCTATTTGTAAGGCCTCCCCAGACAGCCATTTTGCCTTTTTGCATTTCTTTTCCATGGGGATGGTCTTGATCCCTATCTCCTGTACAATGTCACGAACCTCATTCCATAGTTCATCAGGCACTCTATCTATCAGATCTAGACCTTTAAATCTATTCCTCACTTCCACTGTATAATCATAAGGGATTTGATTTAGGTCATACCTGAATGGTCTAGTGGTGTTGCCCACTTTCTTCAATTTAAGTCTGAATTTGGCAATCAGGAGTTCATGATCTGAGCCACAGTCAGCTCCCGGTCTTGTCTTTGTTGACTGTATAGAGCTTCTCCATCTTTGGCTGCAAAGAATATAATCAATCTGATTTCGGTGTTGACCATCTGGTGATGTCCATGTGTAGAGTCTTCTCTTGTGTTGTTGGAAGAGGGTGTTTGCTATGACCAGTGCATTTTCTTGGCAAAACTCTATTAGTCTTTGGCCTGCTTCATTCCGCATTCCAAGGCCAAATTTGCCTGTTACTCCAGGTGTTTCTTGACTTCCTACTTTTGCATTCCAGTCCCCTATAATGAAAAGGACATCTTTTTTGGGTATTAGTTCTAAAAGATCTTGTAGGTCTTCATAAAACCGTTCAACTTCAGCTTCTTCAGCATTACTGGTTGGGGCATAGATTTGGATAATTGTGATATTGAATGGTTTGCCTTGGAGACGAACAGAGATCATTCTGTCATTTTTGAGATTGCATCCAAGTACTGCATTTCGGACTCTTTTGTTGACCATGATGGCTACTCCATTTCTTCTGAGGGATTCCTGCCCACAGTAGTAGATATAATAGTCATCTGAGTTAAATTCACCCATTCCAGTCCATTTTAGTTCGCTGATTCCTAGAATGTCGACGTTCACCCTTGCCATCTCTTGTTTGACCACTTCCAATTTGCCTTGATTCATGGACCTGACATTCCAGGTTCCTATGCAATACTGCTCTTTACAGCATCGGATCTTGCTTCTATCACCAGTCACATCCATAACTGGGGATTGTTTTTGCTTTGGCTCTATCCCTTCATTCTGTCTGGAGTTATTTCTCCACTGATCTCCAGTAGCATATTGGGCACCTATTGACCTGGGGAGTTTCTCTTTTGCTATCCTATCATTTTGCCTTTTCATACTGTTCATGGGGTTCTCAAGGCAAGAATACTGAAGTGGCTTGCCATTCCCTTCTTCAGTGGACCACATTCTGTCAGACCTCTCCACCATGACCCTCCCATCTTGGGTTGCCCTGCAGGCATGGCTTGGTTTCATTGAGTCAGACAAGGGTGTGGTCCTAGTGTGATTAGATTGACTAGTTTTCTGTGAGTATGGTTTCAGTGTGTCTGCCCTCTGATTCCCTCCCGCAACACCCACCATCTTATTTGGGTTTCACTTACCTTGAGCGTGGGGTATCTCTTCACGACTGCTCCAGCAGAGCCACTGCACCTTACCTTTGACGAGGGGTATCTCCTCACCGCCACCGTTCCCGACCCTCAACGTAGGATAGCTCCTCTAGGCCCTCCTGGGCCCGCCCAGCCACCACTCCTCGGGTTTCTCCTCCAGGCCGCCGGCCCTGGCCTCGGGCGTGGGTGGCTTGTCTCAGCTGCCGCTCCTGGCCTCGGGGGCGAGGTGGCTTCTCCTGGCGATGTCGGTAGCTCTCGGCCGCGCTCAAGTGCGGCTTGAGCCTCCGCCGCCCGTGCTCAAGTGCGGCTTGAGCCTCCGCCGCCCGCAGAAGATATTAAGAACAGGTGGCAAGAATACACGGAAGAACTGTACAAAAAAGATCTTCATGACCCAGATAATCATGATGATGTGTTGACTAATCTAGAGCCAGACATCTTGGAATGTGAAGTCAAGTGGGCCTTAGAAAGCATCACGACGAACAAAGCTAGTGGAGGTGATGGAATTCCCGTTGAGCTGTTTCAAATCCTGAAAGATGATGCTGTGAAAGTGCTGCACTCAATTTGCCAGCAAATCTGGAAAACTCAGCAGTGGCCACAGGACTGGAAAAGGTCAGTTTTCATCCCAATTCCAAAGAAAGGCAATGCCAAAGAATGCTCCAACTACCGCACAATTGCACTCATCTCACATGCTAGTAAAGTAATGCTCAAAATTCTCCAAGCCAGACTTCAGCAATATGTGAACCGTGAACTCCCTGATGTTCAAGCTGGTTTTAGAAAAGGCAGAGGAACCAGAGATCAAATTGCCAACATCCGCTGGATCATGGAAAAAGCAAGAGAGTTCCAGAAAAACATCTATTTCTGCTTTATTGACTATGCCAAAGCCTTTGACTGTGTGGATCACAGTAAACTGTGGAAAATTCTGAAAGAGATGGGAATACCAGACCACCTGACCTGCCTCTTGAGAAATCTGTATGCAGGTCAGGAAGCAACAGTTAGAACTGGACATGGAACAACAGACTGGTTCCAAATAGGAAAAGGAGTACGTCAAGGCTGTATATTGTCACGTTAAGGAGTAGGAACTCTAATTACCACATTCAACAGATGAAGAAGCACACAAGCAGCATTGTGTTAATATATAATTCTCTCTCTACAAGAGAAGACTGAACCCAACAATCTTTCCATACAGGTTTTCATTCATTTATATGATAGAGTGCCTACTCTGTGCCACATATTTGGGGAATCAGATTTCCACAAGATCTAGTAAACAATATCACTGTCATAATAAAAGATTAAAAAATTATTTTTTATGTACATGCATTAAGAGGGAAGAAAAAGTTGTACAGAATGAAAAAATGCTTAGTCTGGAGACAGACATATAGATCTCAGTTTATGCTCATTAGCTAAGTGACGCTATGCAAATCACTAAAATGTATTATGCCCTGATTTCCCCAACTGTAAAACAGGGATACAACAATTCATAGTTCATTTGGAGGCAAAACAGGATACAAAATAAAAACAGATCCCATGTATTTATCATCTACTCTATGCTAAGCATACTCAAGGAAACTGAATGCCTTCCCAAAGACCACCCAGTTGCTAACTAACTGTATTCAAGATAATTCATCTGTTCTTTTTTCTATTCTGAAGCTTTTCAAAAAATATAAAGTCCCATACACATAAGACTTCTGCTAAAATTTTAATGTTTCCATTACTGTATTTAGTAAAAACCAAGCTAAAGACGACCAACTTTAAATAAAAATAAAAATATACATGTCTGAACTGAGCTAAAAAGACTATGACACAGAGTTTAAAAACAGAGGATTAGAATGTAACAGAATGAGAACAGAGAAAGGAAGGCTTCCTTGTAGTTTCTACTGTAGAAAGGAATAGATAATATTGCACCTCAGAAATCCTAAATATAGCAGGAAAAGATATTCTTAAGGACTTCTGTAATGATCACTTTAAAATATGAATTTGATGCCACAAAAATGGGCTAAAACGGCATTTCTAGATGACCATCCTGAAAAAACAAATTTCACACCTGAACTACTCCCTTCTAGTCTTCACAACAGCAACCAATAATATTAAGAAAGCATTCTCAAAGGCATAAATATTCCTAGGTGAAATAAATATACTAGGTGAAATTTGCCCTAAAAATGGGTCAATTGCTTCTAGAGGTATATTTTACAAATTTTGCTTATAATTAAACTTAAACTGGTAACACTCATGCTTCCTAATAGAAAAGAATTCTTATATACTTGTAGCAATATAATAAGCATTTTTATTTATTCAAATATTCCTTTACTTATTCATAAACTCTCATAAGCACTCTAGGACAACGAAGTGTATTGTGATGTCATAAAATGCATCAAAAGTCTTTAAAATGCACACTGCCTTTGACTCAGAAATTTAAGTTACACTTAAGTTAAAAAATAATTCAGAATATAAATATAGAAGTATGCAAAAGAATTTTCATTTTAGCTGTTAATTTTAGTTTTAAAACCTGGGAGAAATATATTATTTTAAAAAACAGTAGTCTGAATGAGTAATTCCTGAGTGATATAACAGAAGTTACAAAAATGGTGAAGTAAAAGAAAATTTACTTAAAAGCAAATTAGCACTGCTTGAAGAGAGCATCCTAGGATGCTCTCAATCCATTTCAAGTTGCTCTCTGCAACTTCCTTGGTGGCACAGCGGATAAGAATCCACCTACTAGTGCAGGGGAAAGGGGTCAATACCTGCACATGCTTCAGGGCAACTAAGCCCATACACCACAACTACTGAAGCCCATGTGCCCTGGAGCTGGAGCTCTGCAACCAAACCATGCACCGCAAGGAAGAACAGTCCCCACTCAGTGCAGCTAGAGAAAGCCCTCACACAGCAGAGAAGACCCACCGCAGCAAAATAAATAAATTCAGTCAGTTCAGTTCAGTCGCTCAGTCGTGTCCAACTCTGACCCCATGAACCGCAGCGTGCCAGGCCTCCCTGTCCATCACCAACTCCCGGAGTTCACTTAAACTCAGTCCATTCAGTGATGCCATCCAACCATCTCATCCTCTGTTGTCTCCTTCTCCTCCCACTTTCACCCTTTCTCAGCATAAGGGTCTATTCAAATGAGTTACCTCTTCACATCAGGTGGCCAAAGTATTGGCGTTTCAGCTTTAGCATCAGTCCTTCCAATGAATATTCAGGACTGATTTCCTTAAGGATGGACTGGTTGGATCTCCTTGAGTCCAAGGGACTCTCAAGAGTCTTCTCCAACACCACAGTTCAAAAGCATCAATTCTTTGGTGCTCAGCTTTCTTTATAGTCCAACTCTCATATCCATAAATGACTACTGGAAAAACCACAGCTTTGACTAGATGGACCTTTGTTGGCAAAGTAATGTCTCTGCTTTTCAATATGCTGTCTAGGTTGGTCATAGCTTTTTTTCCAAGGAGCAAGAGTCCTTTTTAATTACATGGCTGCAGTCACCATCTACAGTTTTTTGGAGTCCAAGAAAATAGTCTCTCACTGTTTCCATTATTTCTCCATCTATTCGCCATGAAGTCATGGGACCACATGCCATGATCTCCATCTTTTGAATGTTGAGTTTTAAGTCAGCTTTTTCGTTCTCCTCTTTCACTTTCATCAACAGTCTCTTCAGTTCTTCTTCACTTTCTGCCATAGCATGGTGTCATCTGCATATCTGAGGTTATTGATATTTCTCCCGGCCATCTTGATTCCAGCTTGTGCCTCATCCAGCCCAGCATTTCACATGATGTACTCTGCATATAAGTTCAAGAAGCAGGGTGACGAAGGAGCCTGGTAGGCTGCAGATCATGGGGTTGCTAAGAGTCGGGCACAACTGAGCGACTTCACTTTCACTTTTCACTTTCATGCATTGGAGAAGGAAATGGAAACCCACTCCAGTGTTCTTGCCTGAAGAATCTCAGGGACGGCGGAGCCTGGTGGGCTGCCGTCTATGGGGTCGCACAGAGTCGGGCATGACTGAAGCGACTTAGCAGCAGCAGCAGCAGGGTGACAGTATACAGCCTTGATGTATCCTTCACCAATTTGGAATCAGTCCATTGTTCCATGCCTGGTTCTAACTGTTGCTTCTTGACTTGCATACAGATTTCTCAGGAGGCGGGTAAAGTGGTCTGTATCCCTATCTCTTTAAGAATTTTCCACAGTTTGTTGCCATCCACACAGTCAAAGGCTTTAACGTAGGTAATAAAGCAGAAGCAGACATTTGTCTGGATTTCTCTTGCTTTTTCTATACCAACGAATGTTGGCAATCTGATCTCTGGTTCCTATGCCTTTTCTAAATCCAGCTTGAACATCTGAAAGTTCTCGGTTCACATACTGTTGAAGACTGACTTGGAGAATTTTGAGCATTACTGTACTAGTGTGTTAGATGAGTGCAATTATGTGGTAGTTTGAACATTCTTTGCCATTGCCTTTCTTTGGGGTTGGAATGAAAACTGACCTTTTCCCATCCTATGGCCACTGCTGAGTTTCCCAATATGCCAGCAAATTGAGCGCAGCACTTTCACAGCATCATCTTTTAAGATGTGAAATAGCTCAGCTGGAATTCCATCACCTCTACTACCTTTGTTCGTAGGGATGCTTCCTAAGGCCCACTTGACTTTGCATACCAGGCTGTCTGGCTCTAGGTGACTGACCAGACCACTGCGGTTATCTGGGTCATCAAGATCTTTTTTGGATAGTTCTTCTGTGTATTCTTGCCACCTCTCCTTCATATCTTCTGCTTCTGTTAGGTCCATATTGTTTTTGTCCTTTATTGTGCCCATCTTTGCATGAAAAGTTCCCTTGGTATGTCTAATCTTCTTAAGTGATCTCTGGTCTTTTTCATCCTATTTCTTCCTCTATTTCTTTGCATTGATCATTGAGGAAGGCTTTCTTATCTCTCCTTGCTGTTCTTTGGAACTGCGCATCCAGATGGGTAATTTACTGCAGCTTCTAAATCAGCATTTGCTGCTATCCTCTGCACATTTATGTTTAAGGTTAGCCTCTTTCCTTAAAGTTCATTAACTGTTCTCTGCTAGCTTCACACTGTTCTCTGCAGCATCCTCATCTCTCTCAGCCTTCACGGAATTGAAGAGAGTTAGGGTGTCTCTTCAGATTGTTGCTCTTTAGTCACCAAGTTGTGTGGGACTCACTGTGACCTCATGGACTACAGTCGGCCAGGCTGTCCCTGGGATTTCTGAGACAGGAATACTGGAGTGAGCTACATTTCCTTCTCCAGGGGTCCTCCCAACCCAGAGACTGAACTCAAGTCTCCTGCACTAGCAGAAGGTTACTTGACTCGTGAGCCACCAGAGAAGCCCTCTCCTGTTTAGGTTTCAGCTTAAGAGAATGTCGTGGATGATCTGGTCTATACAGACCTTTAAAACTCCCTCCATATCAGTAATAAGACTGTCTCAGTTTCTTATCAACCACGTGTTCACTGGAGTAGCACTTTTTAAAAACCTCTTCCTTGGTATTGGGGTATCACTGATTAGCCGTACTGTGACAGTACTGTGACAGTTTCCAGTGAATAGTGAAGGGACTCGGTCACACACACACGCCCCCATCATTCGCCCCCAAACCCCCATGCCTCCCAGTCTGCACGTGACACCAGGCAGAGCTGCACATGCGGCACAGTATGTCCCTGCTGGTTACTCATTTTATACACAGCAGACTGCACATGGCAATACCAAAGTCCCCACTGGCCATTCCTCCAGCAACCATGAGTTTGTTCTCCAAGTCTGTGAGTTGGAGAAGCACTTTTAAAGTCCTTCAATACCTGTTCCTCTGTAAGCACAACTTGGCTAACAATTTGGCACAAGAAACCTAGCTTTTAGTCTGTCTCAGCTTTGGACATGACTTCTTCACTAACCTTAAGGAGAGACGTGTGACCCTTTGCCTTGAGGCCGTTTGAGTGTTATTAACTGAACTAACTTAAATTTGTTGTTCCATATTAATGATGCTCAAGAAATTATATGTGAAATCAAATCTCTAAAATTTGATTAAAAAGATAAGTGCTTGTCATTTTGCAGCAGTATGCACTTTTAAAACTTATTCTTGAAATAAAGTGCCCCATTTATATAAAAACTGCATTAATAAAACCACTTGACCAAATAGTCACCCAGCCATACACCAGTACATATAACTCTGCTTAGAAATAGAGTATAATTTTAGAAGTATATTAAACTTTCAAAGAATTTGAATATGTGAATATTATGAGTTTTTCACTTGATGTCATTAAAACTTAAATATCATTTAACCTAGAGATGACATAGTACAATACAGAAGTACTCCAGAGGACAGACAGAGGGTCAAACAACAGATTCAATGAGAAAGGTCACATGCAGTGGGGCAGAGAGAGGATACTTTCAATGACTAAACGGGCGAGGGAAGAAGAGTCTACTGAGAACCTTTCCTCAATTGCCTCATTTTACTTAAACCTCCATTTCACTTATACGAATAGACAGAAGTATATAAATGAGCAAGAAATATGTCAGTTAGTATTAATAAGTGGGTAAAGAATTAAAGCAGGTAAATGTGTTGGTACTGATTAGATGACCCAGAAAAGCCTCTCTGAAAATGTTAATATTTGAATGATACAGAGGAGACAACCATTTAAAAAGAAAGGAAAAAAGCAGCAAGTAGACAGGACAACTAAGATCAAGGCATCACTTCATGGCAAATAGACGGGGAAACAATGGTAACAGTGGGCTCGAAAATCACTGCCGATGGTGACTGCAGCCATGAAATTAAAACATGCTGGCTCCTTGGAAGAAAAGCTATGACTAACCTAGACAGCATATTAAAAAGCAGAGACATTACTTCACCAACAAACATCCATCTAGTCAAATCTATGGTTTTTCCAGTAGTCATGTATGGGTATGAGAGTTGGACCATAAAGAAAGCTGAGTGCCGAAGAACTGATGCTTTTGGACTGTGCTATTGGAGAAGACTCTTGAGAGTCCCTTGGACTGCAAGGAGATTCAACCAGTCCATCCTAAAGGAAATCAGTCCTGAATATTCACTGGAAGGACTGATGCTGAAACTGAAGCTCCAAATACTTTGGCCACCTGATGTGAAGAACTGTCTTATTTGAAAGACCTTGATGCTGGGATTATCACGATAGTATGGTCACTCACCTAGAGCCAGACATCCTGGAATGTGAGGTCAAGTGGGCCTTAGAAAGCATCACTATGAACAAAGCTAGTGGAGGTGTTGGAATTCCAGTTGAGTTCTTTCAAATCCTGAGATAATGTAAAAGTGCTGCACTGAATTTGCCAGTAATTTTGGAAAACTCAGCAGTGGCCATGGGACTGGAAAAGGTCAGTTTTCATTCCAATCCCAAAGAAAGACAATGCCAAAGAATGCTCAAACTACCACACAACTGTGCTCATTTTACACTCTATTAAAGTAATGCTCAAAATTCTCCAAGCCAAGCTTCAGCAACATGTGAACCATAAACTTCCAGATGTTCAAGCTTGTTTTAGAAAAGGCAGAAGAACCAGAGATCAAATGGCCAACATCCGCTGGATCATTGAAAGAGCAAGAGAGTTCCAGAAAAAACCAAGAGAGTTTCAGAAAAAAACATCTATTTCTGCTTTATTGACTAGGCCAAAGCCTTTGACTGTGTGGATCACAATAAACTGTGGAAGATTCTGAGAGAGATAGGAATACCAGACCACCTGACCTGCCTCTTGAGAAACCTATATGCAGGTCAGAAAGCAACAGTTAGAACTGGACATGGAACAAGAGACTGGTTCCAAACAGGAAAAGGAGTACGTCAAGGCTGTATATTGTCACTCTGCTTATTTAACTTACATGCAGAGTACATCATGAGAAACGCTGGGCTGGAAGAAACACAAGCTGGAATCAAGATTGCTGGGAGAAATATCAATAACCTCAGATATGCAGATGACACCACCCTTATGGCAGAAAGTGAAGAGGAACTAAAAAGCCTCTTGATGAAAGTGAAAGAGGAGAGTGAAAAAGTTGGCTTAAAGCTCAACATTCAGAAAACTAAGATCATGGCATCTGGTCCCATGACTTCACGGCAAATAGATGGGGAACCAGTGTCAGACTTTATTTTGGGGGGCTCCAAAATCACTGCAGATGGTGACTGCGCCATGAAATTAAAAGACGCTTACTCCTTGGAAGAAAAGTTATGATCAACCTAGATAGTATATTCAAAAGCAGAGACATTACTTTGCCAACACAGGTCTGTCTAGTCAAGGCTATGGTTTTTCCAGTGGTCATGTATGGATGCGAGAGTTGGACTGTGAAGAAAGCTGAGCACTGAAGAATTGATGTTTTTAAACTGTGGTGTTGGAGAAGACTCTTGAAAGTCTCTCGGACAGCAAGGAGATCCAACCAGTCAATTCTGAAGGAGATCAGCGCTGGGTGTTCTTTGGAAGCAATGATGCTAAAGCTGAAACTCCAGTACTTTGGCCACCTCATGTGAAGAGTTGACTCATTGGAAAAGACTCTGATACTGGGAGGGATTGGGGGCAGGAGAAAAGGGGATGACACAGGATGAGATGGCTGGATGGCATCACTGACTCGGACGTGAGTTTGAGTGAACCCTGGGAGTTGGTGATGGACAGGGAGGCCTGGCATGCTGTGATACATGGGGTAGCAAAGAGTGGGACACGACTGAGCAATTGAACTAAACTGAACTGGCAGAGCCTGGCGGGCTGCCGTCTATGGGGTCGCACAGATTTGGACACGACTGAAGTGACTTAGCAGCAGCAGCAGAACTGATTTCTAACTCTGTGAAGAAGGCTGAGCGCCGAAGAATTGATGCTTTTGAACTGTGGTGTTGCAGAAGACTCTTGAGAGTCCCCTGGACTGCAAGGAGATGCAACCAGTCCATTCTGAAGGAGATCAACCCTGGGATTTCTTTGGAAAGAATGATGCTAAAGCTGAAGCTCCAGTACTTTGGCCACCTCATGCGAAGAGTTGACTCATTAGAAAAGACCCTGATGCTGGGAGGGATTGGGGGCAGGAGGAGAAGGGGACAACCAAGGATGAGATGGCTGGAAGGCATCACGGACTCAATGGACGTTAAGTCTGAGTGAACTCCAGGAGTTGGTGATGGACAGGGAGGCCTGGCGTGCTGCAATTCATGGGGTCACAAAGAGTCGGAATGACTGAGCGACTGAACTGAACTCAACTGAAAGGAGCCAGATTCTCAAAATGTACTTTACAAATTAATGACTCAACTATCAAATTACTTAAATATGAAAATCAGCTAAAACAGATCATATGCAATTTGACTATGATGGGTACCTACTGTTTTGTACCTGTAACCCTTCCCCTCATTTCTGAGTACAGCCCCACTCTACCTATGACTTCTTTGGGGGAAAAATCTTGTTTCATATATTACTGTTGGAATTAGCTGCAGAGGTGGATACTTTACCCAAGTACGAAAATCAGAGTCCTTCTATAGAGTTTTTTATAGTAAAATTGGGAAAGAAAGTTTCTTTCACTACAAGCTTTAAACTACATGATATGATATCAGTAGCCTTATCCTTCAGCATATATATGAACAATGAGATTAAGGGTAACACATAAGCAGGAATCAGAGAGAAAGAAAAAGGAAAAGACAAAGATAGGGAGAGAGAAAGGGGCAGAGACGTGCAGAGACAAACTACAAGGCTGGGACAAAGGAAGAAAACCTCCTGCTGTTATCGGAGTCCAAGAAACCAACTGGCCCAGAGGCCACCCCTACTTTTTCTAACCATAGTTAGGTGGATAAACACTCTATCAGATATGAGTAAAAAGTACCTAGCAAATAAACATTTAGCAGGGATGCATAAATAGGGATATTTTCTCTCCATGCTAAACAAAAGGAAAGCAAAGAATATATCCATAGACATACTTTGACATACTCTTCACTAACCAGACAAGTGACCATTCTAAATGGAGCCTCAAAAATATGTGCGTGCATATGTGTGAACATGTGTGCAAGTACGCCCACAGGGAAAAAGACATCTTGCCAAAACAGAAAATAGCCATTATGTTAAACACGGGGTTAGTAAGCATAATGGGCTGAAATGTAGCCCCCCAAAAGAGACATGCTGAAGGCCTAACCTCAAGACCTCAGAAGATGACCTTATCGGAAACAGGGTCATTGTAGATATAATGAGTTAACTTCAGATGAGTTCAACTGGACTAAGGGGAACTCCCAATTAAATACGACTGCTTTCCTTATAGGAAGACAGCTGTGTGAATTCTGAAACACACAGGGCAAACGTCAGGTGATAATGAAGACAAACATTCAAATTATACAACCTTACACGCCAAAACACATGGAAGATTGCAAGCAAACTACCAGGATCTGTGAAAGGGCAAGCAAGGATTCCTCTACAGGTTTCAAAGGGAACATGGCCTTGCCAAAATCTTGATTTCAGACTTCTAACTTCCAGAATTGTGACACCGTACACGTCTGTTGTTCTAATCCACCCAGCTTGTGGTCTTGAGGGCAGCCCTGGAAAACTGATACTGGTAAGAGCGGAAATGGAGGTGCATATGGAAAAACTTCATCTAAGGTTGAGGCATATTTGTTTTTATGTTAGCATCTGCCAAGAACATCTCTCTAAACTGAGAATAAATCTTGAGTCTTTCAGTATTTAAAGAGCACAGACTTCGGAGCGGGGTTTGAATTCTATCATTTAGTTGTGTGATCTTGTTTCCTCATTTTTAAATGGATGTAAAGATAGCCTCTCATATGGTTGCTGTGAGGATTAAATTAAACAGCCCTTATGACTAGTACCTGGCATATAGTAAAAGCTATTAAAATATAACCAATGATTATTGTTGTTATAAACATTCACGTTTAAGGAAAGAATGAGTTCACTAGGGCAAAATTAATCCTTTGAGTTAAGAGATAATTTTTCAAATAATATCCTGATATACGTGAATATAATAGTTTTGCATATTAAAAACAGAAGGACTATTTGGTACTGTGAAGTTTTTCTATGATACGCATGCAAGGCCCAGTATATTTTTCAATTTCATAAAACATTGTGCCAGCTCATTTTTATGAGAAATTCTAATAGAGAGAAAAACATGCATATGTTAGGTTTACTTGATTGAAATGTACATAAGCTTTGATTAAACACAGTTTATATATAATATTTCATATACATTATGTGGAAATATTAAATATAAATTGTCAGCATACTATTTAATTGTGTCAACATATTTCCAACATAATTCTAAAACCTCCTGCGGTTTAGAATAACAAAAATCTATTATTCTTGGATGACTGAGCTTCAAGTAAAATTGTTTTCATATTCTTTTTGACATAGTTTTTCCAAACTTTTCTAGTACAAATGTTAATACAATACGCTGTTTTCAAATGAGTGATAACTTTAAATGCTTCCTTTAAGACTAATTAAAAGGCTTAACAAATACGTATTGCACAGATGTTTACAAACTAAAGATATACAAATTATTTTTGTTTTACAGCAAAAATAACTCATTTTGAAGGCTTTATTATCTAGGACTCTGCAACTTCTAAGGTGGTGCTAGTGTTAAAGAACCCTCCTGCCAACGCAGGAGCTGTAGGAGAAGTTGGTTTGATCTCTGGGTCAGGAAGATCCTCTGGAGAAGGAAATAACAACCCTCTCCAGTATTCTTGCCTGAGAAATCCCATGGACAGAGGAGTCTGGCGGGATACAATTCATATGGTCATAGAGTCAGATACTACTGAAGCAACTTAGCACATACGCATGGAATCTGTATATTTAATTTTATCTAAATCATACATCTGATGCCCTGCTTTGAAATTCTGATCATAGATGAATGTCTAAAAATCTAAAGTGTTTTCATAAGAAAAGAATTTTTAAAAGTTCAAACATCCTAGCTAGGTATAGGATGTCAATTATGCATCAAATTTAACACAAAATTAATTATGGTCATATCCAACGCAAACAAATATTTCTTTAAACCAAGTAGAGTTGTAAGACAAATAGGATACAGGAGGAAAGTGTATAATCTTTCTAAACTAAGGTCAGCATAAAATAAAATGTAAATTAAAAAGAAATAATTTAGATCTTCTGCCCCAAAGAAAACATACAGATGGCCAAGAGTCATATGAAAGATGCTCAGTATCACTAGTTATTAGAGAAATGCAAATCAAAACTACACAAGGTATCACCTCGCACCAGGCGGAATGGCCACTATCCCAAAAATCTACAAACTGTAATGCTGGGGAGAGTGTGGAGAACAGGGAATCCTCCCACACTTCTGGTGGGAGTGTAAATTGATACAGCCACTATGGAGAACAGTGTGGAGATACCTTAAAAAACTGAAATAGGGCCACAATAGGATCCAATAATCCCACTGTTGGGCATATGCCCAGGAAAAAAAATTCAAAAAGATATATGCACCCCAGTGTTCAATGCAGCACTATTTCCAACAGCTAGGACATGAAGCAAGCTAAATGTGGATCAACAGAAGAATGGATAAAGAAGAGGTGATATATATATATATATATATATATAATTACTTAGTCATAAAAAGATGAAACAATGCAATTTGCAGCAACATGGATGAACCTAGAGATTATCATACTGAGTGAAGTCAGACAGAGAAAGACAAATACTATTATCACTTATATGTGGAATCTAAAAAGAAAAAAATGGCTTAAATCTACTTACTTACAGAGCAGAAATAGAGCCACAGGTGTAGACACAGAAAATTATGGTTACAAAGGGGGAAAGGACGGAGTGAATTGGAAGACCAGGGCTGACATACACACTGTGCATGTGTTCCCATCATGTCTGACTCTTCACAGCCCCGTGGACTGCAGTCCACCAGGCTTGTCTGTCCAGGGGATTTTCCAGGCAAGAATACTGGAGTAGCTTGCCTCTTTCTACTACAGTGGGTCTTCCCAACCAAGGGGTCAAATCAGCGTCTCTTGCATCCCCCGCATTGGCAGGTGGATCATTTGCCACTAGTGTCACCTGGGAAGCCCATATACACACTACACATATGAAACGTACAACTAATGAGAACCTACTGTAGAGAACTGAAAACTACCCAGCACTCTGCAAGGACCTATACAGGAAAACAATTTTTTAAAAACTGGATATATGTATAACTGGTTCACTTTATTGTACAGCAGAAATTAATGCAACACAGTATATCTACACTCTAATAAAAATTATTTTAAAATAAAACAAATAATTGAGGTCAGTGGTCTAGGTCTAGAAAAGAAGTGTACTTCCCAGAGTTTTACATGCAAACAGGGCCATGGCGCTTTGCAGTCTGTCTGGTCTGAGAGCCTGTACCACAAGAACCTTAAAACATAAGTACAGAGTATTTTTAAATAATAAAGTTCCCACAACAACTGTAATTGAACAATGATGCTAATTAATTTAAAAAATGATTACCACAATGTTTCCTATGCATAAAACTGTCATAATAGGTATATAAAAATACATTTCTTTAATAGCCAAAAGGTTACGAAAATCCATCAGCTCTATTGCTGTTATTTAGTCTCTAGGTCGTGTCCAACTCTCGCTGCCTCTTGGATTGTAGCCCGCCAGGCTCCTCCGTCCATGTGATTTCCGAGGCAAGAACACCAGAGTGCCATTTCCTTCTCCAGGGGATCTTCCCAACCCAGGAATCGAAACCGCATCTTCTGCTTGGCAGGCAGGTTCTTTATTGCTCAGCCACCTGGGAAGCCCTCAGATCTATTATCAAAGGTTAAGCATCAGCATGTACTGGTCACAGTGCCAGCTGTCTTCAGAAGCTAACAAAGGGCCCAATGACAAGTGAAAGTAAGAGTCTGTAGCTGAGGCATTCCTGGCGACAGCGGTGCAGAGACATAAAACTCCTAAATTTTTCAAATCACTGATTTTATGCTGAATCACGTCTATCTAGTTTCAGATGTTTAAATTTTCAAATGAAGTTTTTCTCTTTTTTTTTCCTTTTTCTTAAACACACCTGATGAAACAGAACTTCAAAAGGAGAAAATAAAGGGGACAGAACGACAACCAGCAGCATAGTGAAGAGAAACGGCAGAGTGATAAAGAACCCGCCTGCCGATGCAGGAAATGTAGGAGGTGAGGGTTTGATCCCAGGTCCGGAAGATCCCCTGGAGAAGGAAATTGCAACCCACTCTGGTATTCCTGCCTGGAGAAACCAGTGAACAGAAGAGACTGGCGGGCTGCCATCCATGGAGCCACAAAGAGTTGGCCATGACTCAGCACTAAGGATGTGCGCACACATGAACGGAAGGGTCACTCCCGGAGCATCAACTCCCTTGTCCTCTCCAACGCTAAGGTTTGGTCTAGCCAACAGGGACACAAGCTCCCCGTTCCTTAGCATAAGGTCTTTCTTTTCCTTAGACAGAACCCTGGGAAATGTGTGAAGAACCTGAACAATAAATACCTTAATCGCCTTCTATACAGATACTCTATTCCAAGATCCCGCTTGGGTCAGAAGCAGGGGGAGTAATAAAAGCTTGGTGGGAAACACGCTGCCCAGAAATACCATCTGGGATTTCCCTGTCTAAATAGGGTGGCAAGACCAGAGAGCCCTTTCCTACATACGCCCCAAGGTTAAGTGACACCCTACGGGCAAAGCTCTCATTTAAATGGCTTCTGAACAACAAGAGAAACATTTAAGACTTTTATGCATTTAGATAATTTACCTGCTGAAATAAAGAAACTTTCTTTATAAGAATAGATGGAAACTCTTGCTCACACATTGAATTATGATAATAAGTACGCCACAAGGCTACATCTTCAAAGCACAGGGTCTGATAAAGACTGGGAAGAGCAATCTAAAAAATAAAAATAAACATATATAGTGAGCAACAAACAAATATAAATACAGACATACAAACATACATACCAAATACATACACACACATGCATACTAAAAAATAGTAAGTGGAAATTCCTGATAGATATTATGTTTTCTAACTCATGTTGGCTTATTCAATCATGTCTAAGTCAGAAATAGTATGGTGCATGTACCTAATTCAGAATTAAAAGCAAGTATTTCTAAAGTAATACAACAGCAATTTTTGTACATTGACAAATCTTTTCTCTAGGTAAAAACATGTGTACCTATCTCCCCCTTGTGGAGAAAAGAATACTTTCACTAAAACCAAGTACAAATTTTAAACACTGCCACAATAAGAGTTCCATGTTAGAGTGTAAAAATATGCCTAGTTACAACTTCAACTCTTTAGTTTCTAAGTGACCAGAAGTGACTATTATCATTTTATGCCTTAGCTACTTCATCTGTGAAATGGGTACAATGTTGCAAATATTTAATGATAACATCCATTTTTAAATTCTGCATAATACCTTGAACATAAGAAAGTGGGGAGGGGAAAGAAGAGAGGGATAAAAGAGTGGGGAAAATTCCACTATATTTGGAAAACATATATCAAAGGCATGGACTGTGGTATCAGAATGCTCAAATTAAAATCACAGTTTCAAAAAAAAAAAAATCACAGTTTCAAGACTTCCCAGCTATTTGATCTTGGGTAAATTATTTAACTTGTCTATACCTCAGCCTGCCCTTCTCAAAAACAAGCATAATTATGACCTTTTGAATATGTTATTGTGATAATAAAGTAAGATAATACATCTGAAGCATCTAATATGATGCCTGACACATAACAAGTCCTCAAAAATATGTGTGAAATTTAAGTGAAAATTCAGATTCAAGCATTTAGCAATTCACTGCAGATTCTCATTTCTTATCCATAAAAAGAAAATAATATCTCCCTTTTAAGATTTGTGTGATAATTAAATAGTTCATTTGAAAATGTTTTATAAACTAACATGATAATAAAACATTAATGTATATTACAAACATTCTCTGAAGAGGAAAGCTGCCTTTCCTCAATGTTTTGCATTTCTTTACTTAACAAGAAATTAGTATGTGAAAAAAAATAACTATGCTATTATAGGTTAATACAGTTAAGATTTTTTGCCAAGAATAACCTCTCAGTAGATCAACTGTTCAAACAATTTTAACTGTACCATACTTTGCCGACTAAGGTCCGTCTAGTCAGGCTATGGTTTTTCCTGTGGTCATGTATGAATGTGAGAGTTGGGACTGTGAAGAAAGCTGAGCACCAAAGAATTGATGCTTTTGAAGTGTGGTGTTGGAGAAGACTCTTGAGAGTCCCTTGGACTGCAAGGAGATCCAACCAGTCCATTCTGAAGGAGATCAACCTTGGGATTTCTTTGGAAGGAATGATGCTAAAGCTGAAGCTCCAGTACTTTGGCCACCTCTTGCGAAGAGTTGACTCATTGGAAAAGACCCGATGCTGGGAGGGATTGGGGGCAGGAGGAGAAGGGGACAACTGAGGATGAGATGGCTGGATGGCATCATGGACTGAATGGACGTGAGTTTGAGTGAACTCCGGGAGTTGGTGATGGACAGGGAGGCCTGGCGTGCTGCGATTCATGGGGTCGCAAAGAGTCAGACACAACTGAGCGACTGAACTGAACTGAATGATTAATATTTATTTTTCATTAGGAGCTCATGAAATAGTTCACAGGTCCTACCCAATAATCCAGAAATACCTTCAAATTCTCACTATTTTTTGTAATTATTGATTTTTTGCATTCTAGTAAAGTTGTTTAAAAAAAATGTTTCTTACCCTAAGCGGACAGTTTAGTGTGAAAGATATTAAAAGGTGAATAGAAGTGAGAGAAATAATTTGATTTTGAAACCTTTTCAACATAAGTATCATACTGTATTTTATTACTGATCCTAAATTACTCTATTAATAAGGCATTCACATACTATATTAGAGGACATTTCATTTACTTATCTTTCTATTCTCTATAGGTATATAGCACAGAATCTTGACCATATGGAGATTCAATAATGTTATACAATGAATGAAAGATTCAATTAGTTAATTATTCATTACAGAGCTAATCAGAATAATTCTTGGATATTCTTTTACCCACGGATTTTATGTCATTTTCACAGAAATATCGACACCGAGTATGAAGTGGTAGAATATAAAAATATAAACAGATATAATGCAACTATTAAAAAATTAAATATCCTTCAAAGTAAGAAAGGAATACCTTTAATGTTGCCACTGCCCAGCTTCTTTCCTGATCTATCCAAGATGGAAGTTGATCACGTATTCTTTGTTGAGAGTCCTTTTTAATTAGAGCAATTATTTCCCTTAGTACATTTGGTAAAATTCAGACTTTAAAAAATTTCTGTTAAACTGACTAGCTAATTTTATGCATACTATTTTGGTTTTTAAGAAGAACCTCATTCTATGTATTTTTCATTTATATCTGTTTTACAAATCAATATGGAAAATTCTACATAAGGTATAGATAATGATTTAGAAAAATGTAACATTATTTTCATAATGTTTATTCCTTTGTAAAACTTCAGAAAAATTCAAATGTGACATGAAATTACCATAAAACTGCATTATTTTTAATTATATCTTGCATTTCCAACATAATCTAGGTTTTGCATTACAGTTTGGATAGGCTGCTTTGAAGAATAATTTTATCCATTACCTGTCAAGGTAGAAAATTACTAGAAAAAAAAGCTAATTTGAATAAAGTTTCAAAAGATAAGTAATTTTTAATTTCACTTAAAGAAACTTTCCTAGCTATACTACAAGATTTAATTTTCTTAGAGTTTCAAAATACATATACTGAAAAAAGAAAACATATTAATTTCTTATGTTTAATTAAATATTCTCAAAAAAAAATATGTCCTCAAGGACAAAAAAAATATATCAGTCCATTTTATTTTAGAGCAATAGAGGGAAGGAAATATTCCTCTAATTAAAATATAATTTCAACAGTAACTTAAAACTACTCTGAAGCAAATTATATTTCATGAAGTCAAAACCAGAATTACTTTCCCTAAAAAAGAAATAATAATTTTAATTATTCTAACTTACAACTTTCCGCAACATGTCTCCAACAACCACACCTGTAAATGTATCCCATTCCTATTTAATAAAAATATGAGAAACACACAAAAGATAAATATTCTAACCATTTAACAAATCTTTTTAAATTTCCCCATAAGACAGCTTACAATTTAGCTTTCTAAAAACCATGGAGGAAAAAACTCCTTTTATATCTTCCCAACTCTTAATATATTATGAGTTTATGTACCTTACCAATATAAAACATTATGTTGGTACCATACCAACATTAAAATGAAATCTATTAGAATAATTATAAGAAAAATATAACCACATTAAACATATGTGAGTATCAACATCTAAAAATTAAAATGTCTATACAATTAGCATTTGTCATTATCTTTAATTTGTCCTATTACATGCTATTCTTCACTAATATATAACCAGAAGATGCATCAGAAGTTTAAAAATTGTGTATACTGGGAAAAACAGAGAAAAGTCCCACCATTAACTTATCTTTTCTAACTTATAGGGAGAAGATGGCCATTGCTACTTTTTTTTCCTAATTAACTCATGGAATCAAAATTGATCAAGTGTTACAGAATCTAGACCTCTTTGAAAATCTATGTTTTCACTCTGGGTTACCCGATCAGATAATTATGGGCACTACCATATTATTTGTTACACATTGCCCAGCATGAGAATAATAATATTTGAGTGCAATATGGAAAAACTACCAAAGCAACATACTGCCTCTACTCACTCTTCCTACTAGAGTTATATAGTCACAAATAAATAAAATGCAAATTATTACTACTATTTTATGTGAGTCAAGGAAAAGTGTTCCCTTTCCAATGATAATTTATTTATACTTCAAGAGGGAAAACTAAGTCTCATACAACAGAGCTTATTGATCATGATGAAAAGTACACAGAAAGAGGGAAATGCATCAGACAAATGGTATAAATAAAAGTAGCCAAATCAAAATCAGGAGAAATTTATACAAGTCAACCAGAGTATTTGGAGTTAGAAAGAAATAGAGAGAGAACAGTCATATGGAATGGCACATATTCAAATGAGGAGAACCCAGAGCATAGTTAAAATCTGATCACAGACTGTTAAAGGTTACCAGGTCACTAGGTCAAAGTGCACTGTCCATGTACTATTCCCTGCCACTCTGGCTTCTTCAAGCCCACTTTAATGAAAACGGCAGAATAATGAGGAAAATCACTTACAAAGAATTTTTTTAACCTTAGAAATAAATCAGAGATGGATTAGTTAGCCCTATCTTAAATGACGTTTCTTTCAAGTCTGAGAGGGGGTTATAAGGCAGACCAGAAATGAAGACATAAACAAAAGAAGATAAATTATACATTAAAAGATTAATATAAATCTTCAGACTCAAGAAGGAGGTTTCTGAGAATGACCCACTCTTGTTTCACGTGCTGATTCTAAGCATGCCAATGTAATAATAAATAATGTAATACTATACTCGTATAGCTTCACATTTTTATATTTATCAGCCTCACTGCTTAGATGAGGAAAATAATAAGGCTGATTCTTCTGGTGTCCTTGAAAAGTACACTTGTGTTCAGAAAAATCTTGGCAGTATGGCAAGTTAGAGTTCTTTCCCTGCCTTATCATTCCTTCAGAATATCTGGCGCAACTACAGGAGAGCAGAACTAGAAATCAGCATCATACACTAAATTTCTAACTAAGTAAAAATGAATAGGTTGATATGGAATTTCTAGCCTTAAGCAATTTCTAATCTAACTAAAAGTCCACCTGTTACCAAATTTCTATGCAACTCATAATATTTTCTTCCTTTTCTTCTACTTACGTTTTCTTGGAAAAGTTCAGGATGCATGCCTCGAATGAAGTGCAACGCAAACATCAATTGATCAGCCTGAAAAGAATAACAGATATTATTTTGCTTTTTCTAAATGCCTGTTTTTGGAAAAGCATAGTCCTTAAATTCTGGCTCATAAATTCTATGCTCTATCATCTAATAATCTACTTTTATCAATATAAAAATGACTATTCAGATGGCATCTACATAGGACAATGCTTCTAAGTTGGCAGCGGAAGTATAGAGAAAGACCTAATATTTAGAAGTAGTGCTAAGAAATAATCACTGTATATATCTCATTAAAAAAGACAACAACAACAAAAAAACAGATTTAACTAGATGAAATAACCAACTATAAGTTTTAGATTAGACATTATTAACCAGATCAACCTCTTGCATTAGTAATCTTCAATTTGTCATTGTGTACATTATATGCTCATGAACATCCTATATCCTCATAGGATGCAAGAAATTGCATTTCTAGAAATTTGTGCAAAGAGATTACAAATGTACTCTAAATAAAAAATGAGGGTACTCATCGCAAGGCTTTTTACAGTGCAGGGGTAAACTGAAACAACACGAATGTTCAAAAGTCTATCATGAATAATAGTCAAATCGAAGTAGACAGCATAGTTCATAGTTATTTAAACAAATATTTTTATATAAACAGACATGCGTATATATCCGCAAAAGAAATTAGAAACAGATTATAAAGTTTTTTATCAGTGATTTGAGATTACAGGCTATTTTTGTTTCCTTATTTTATGTATTTTGCAAATTTTATAAAATAAGCTTGTCATTTCTGTCAAAGAAAGCAATGAGTTTACCAATATAAACAAAACCATCTGCTAAAGCACCATGCTTCCTACAGAATTCAATATAAACTTTATTTAGCTTTTTCCATACTATAAATCATACTTTTTATATTTAGTATTACAGGTGTGTATGATTATAAACCTACGAATAGAAGGATATTATGATACAATATATATAAAAGATACATTCAACAACAACAACACACAAAAAAAACACTCTCCTGTAATCATTACCAGCAAGTAATCTTGCCTGCAAGAAAACCACCCTTCTGTTGGAAAGAGATAAGCCAATCATCAAGGTGGCCCAATGTCAAGATACCATGCCACTTATCTGTGGTACAAGAGATGCCATATGATCTAGGCCAGGCCAACCAGGATATAATCTTCTATGATTTTCCAGCTGGGAGATGGCAGAAGAATGCTGCTTATGGCAGAAATCTGGGTGCCTAGCTGTACCAATGATCCCTTTAGTCGTAAGAATTTAACAATGATTTTATAAAGAGGAATAACCATAACTCAAGAACAAACTTTAAAATATAGTTTACTGACAGAGAGAGAGCACATTATTTCCAATTATACAGAAGCAAAATCAAGAATGAATTTAATCAAGCTTAAGAATTTTCTGAATACTTGTTTAAAAAAAAAACTGTCAATAACTTAGGGTTTAAAAATAGTTTGTTCCTATAATATCCTTGGATCTACACAGCTTATGAGTCAGAAAATGTGGGTGTTTTACTTTAAGTTAAATTTATATCAGTTTGCTTGGGATCTGTTACAAAAAAATTTAATATCAAGAGAATACATAATAAGCAACATTTCAACTGATCATCTACATAATTAACTAGCTGAGGAAAAACAGCAAGAAAAGTAGGCCACTGGATGACACCACCATGCCAGAACACACACTCTAGTCAAAATTCTAAAAGAGTCTATTAGAACAGGATTAATACAATATGAGGGAATTTCAAAGTTTACTTTACAGCTGATAAAAAAAATCACATTTCCAGATATAATGGTCTATTTTAATGACATCCTAAAGATGCCAAGACATCTTTGACATCATGAAAAATGGGTTTGAATTCTAGCTACACCACCTACTATATCTGAGCACCCTAGAGAAAGGTTAGGTCTCTATATCTTGGTTTCCTCCCTTATAAAACAGAATTGCTGAAGGAACCAATTAACAATATGTTAAAGGCACCTAGTTCCTGGAACACTGTAAATTTCAAAAGGCGACAGGTAAAAACTACCTGCTTTACAGTAAAAAGATATACTATGTAATATTGGAGAGGAAATTTATTTCAAAAATATTTCATAAATCCCATAAATCTCAGAGACTAGTAAGAAGTGGAAAGTATTATTCATTCATTTGATTTATATTTTATAATATTCATTTCTTTCAAATATGTTTAATGAATAGATGTTACCATATGAAGAAAAGTCTTGTTTTAATCTCAAAGAAGTTGATACAGGATAGATCTTAGGCACTCACAAGTGCCTAAGTTTGTGCCTGAACCTAAATCATACATTTTTATAAAACAGTCCATGCCCATTCACCTATACTTCCAGAAATTCTAAAGTATACACACCGAGGAAACCAGAATTGAAAGAGACACGTGTACCCCAATGTTCACTGCGGCACTGTTTATAATAGCCAGGACATGGAAGCAACCTAGATGTCCATCAGCAGATGAATGGATAAGAAAGCTGTGGTACATATACACAATGGAGTATTACTCAGCTATTAAAAAGAATACATTTGAATCAGTTCTAATGAGGTGGATGACACTGGAGCTGATTATACAGAGTGAAGTAAGCCAGAAAGAAAAACACCAATACAGTATACTTACACATATATATGGAATTTAGAATGATGGTAATGATAAACCTGTACGCAAGACAGCAAAAGAGACACAGATGTATAGAACGGCCTTTTGGACTCTGTGGGAGAGGGAGAGGGTGGGATGGGTTGGCAGAGTGGCAGTGTAACATGTGTGATATCATAAGTGAAACGAATCGCCAGTCCAGGTTTGATGCTGGATGCAGGATGCTTGGGACTGATGCACGGGGATAATCCAGAGAGAGGGTGTGGGGCGGGAGGGGGGAGGTGGGGGTCGGGATTGGGAGTTCATGTACACTCGTGGCTGATTCATGTCGATGTGTAGCAAAACGAATACAGTATTGTAAAGCAAAACAAACTAAAAAATAAAAATTAATTAAAGAAAAAAAATACTAAAAGTTTTTAAGTTATCAACACAGAAGTATCTAAATTATCAAGTCATTTAATAGTCACAGGTTATACAGTTTCTAAACATGCAACCAGAGAATTTCCACATTTTATTTTATTTAAGAAAACTCATTTTTATAGGAAAAATGCAATTCAAATTAAATGATATGTAAGATAAATACAATCATGACATGCTATCAATATTCAAAATCAATGAACCAGCAAATTCATTTGAAGACAGAGATTAGGTAAGCTGTATAAGCACAAGCTTGGAAGCACTTTCCTTGAAAGAACTTCATTCATCACCAGACAGTCTTCCTATACCATTTCAGATCTTTTAGACATACTTCCATGAGGACAGGGAAACACCAAAAATCATATCCTCTCCGCAAATTTCCTTAAATGCTTTTCCCTACTCTTGCCCAGGAGAGTTGGAAATTATTTAACTTTCCTACAAATTCCATCATTTTGTATCTATTCCAAGCAATAAACTGAGATGAAGAAATGATGTGTAAAGGTATTAACTTGGAGACAGTTTTGCTATAATCATCATAAACACATTTGGGGGAGTCAAATGTGTTGCTTATCCTGTAATTGTCTAAAGTACTTAGGTTACTAAAATAAGCACTTTTGACCTCATGAAGAAAAAAAAGAAAGATACAGCAAATAATCAAAACTGAAAGTACTAGATAATTTTCTCCATTTGGCTTATAGTTTATTAAAATTCTTAATTTCTACTACAAGTCCATCATTTTTCTGTTCCAGGTCAAAGTGCTTTCAATTCACTGTGATGTGAATACTAACAATCCTCTATTTCAAGAACATATTGTTGTCACATTGCCACCACTAACACCACAGGAAAATGAGCATGAGAGCAGCTCTGGCACTCAGTTTAATGCGATGCTGACTGCTAAAAACCTCAAAACTTTTACTCAAATATGAAATTGTTTCCATCCTAAGTAAGCTTAGAGTGCTAAATCTTGAGAATGTTTTACCACCTCATTTTTGTAATTGCTGTGCTTTCTGCATTTTTATTCACCATTGAAATTACGGAATGCTGAATTCACTATGAATAGATTTAATATTATTTATACAAAAATAAAGATTTTACAAAACAGATATTACATCATCAATTAAAAACCTGTCTTAAGAATTACAAACTACAGCCCTTTTTAAAATAATTTCAACTGCTCACAACAAAAAGTATAACTCAAGACAGCTAATGAAAAATTCCAGTTGGATACTAAATGTTGAGGATAGTAAGCCTATAACCCCTCTCATAGTGCAACAAAATGCTGGCTTTAAATCATGTTGGCACTGAAAAGCTTACTGTATCCCTCTCTAACTACATTATTAAAATAGGACAAAAAGGTTCAGATCTCATCAGTAAATATAATGTATCACTAAAAGTAAAATAAGAACATATATTCCCTGGAAAATACAAAGGATTACAGCTACACTCAGGAGGACTTGCTGGGCCCAGAGCCCAGGGCTGCTGCGGGCGCTGGCACTCTCTACCCCTCAAGTGCCCTTTAGCTTTTTCACACTCCCTCCTAGGGTCAGACACTACAGCATGAAGTCCTGTACCAGGAGCACCTATCCTCTTGGTGACAGTACCAGCAGCAATCAAGTAACTCCATGTTTCACTGTTCCCAGGCAGTCACCACTCTAACCACCTCAGGCCATCCCGGGCCGCCTGCAGCTTAGGGCTCCCAGGTACACCGCAACAAGGCCTCTGGCGGAGTCAAGAGAACAAGAGCAGCCAGAGCAGGAAACTCAGTGCACAACCACTGCTGAAGAGCAAGTGTGCGAGCACGGACGTTCAGACCAGCCCTGCTGGACATGAAACTGCATTGCATTTGGCTCTGGTTCTGAGATGAATCATTAAGTGACTGAGGGTGGCAGAGTCTCTGGGAAAAGTCCTTCTGCTTAGGGATGAAGAGAGGTAAGAGGAGAGAACACAAGTTCAGGGTATTCCTAAACTTGGTCAGGGGAAAGGGAGGGGAGAGGGCTAAGGGAGGAAGCGGGACAGAACAGGCATTTTAAAACACACACTGACAACATGCACGAACCTTGAAAACATTATGCTAAGTGAATAAAGCAGTTACAAAAGACAAATACGTACATGACTCTACTTATACAAGATACTAAGAGCAGGCAGTCAAGGAAAGTAGGCAGTGGTTGCCAGGGGCTGGGGGATGGGCAATTGTTTATTCGGTAGAGAGTTCTAGTTTAAGACAAAAAGTAATTATGCAAATTATATAAAACAGAGATCAAAAATAAATCAATGATTAAAAACAAAATATTAAAAGTAATTAAAGTAGACATTCTATAAAGCAAAAGTTATTCTTTAAAGCACAAACAGGCAAATATGGCAAGTAAGGAAGGTAAAAAATAAACAATCTTAAAAATAAAGAGAAGAAAGAAAAATATTATTTATAAACCACAAAATTAAGAACAGTGGTAGTATCTAGAGTTGACAAAAATGCAAAGATACCTTTACTCTATCAGTAGGAGTATTAACTAGTTAATAAAAGGTGGTGTAGTGGTAAAAAATCTGCCTACAAAGCAGGAGACTTCAGGAGATGTGGATCTGATCCCTGGGTCGGGAAGATTCTCTGGAGAAGGAACTGGCAGGCAACCCACGCCAGTATTCTTGCCTGGAAAATTCCATGGACAGAGGAGCCTGGTGGGCTACAGTCCTTGGGGGTTGCAAACAGTCAGACATGAGTGAGCACACATAAAAACCTTCTAGAAGGTAATTTGATAATGCCCACAAAATTTCAAAAGTTTAGATCCTTGGACCAGCAACTATACTTATATTGAGAAATCTCGTTCAAGACACTGATATTGGAAGATCCTGAGCTCACTTTCTCCTGTGGACACACCAAGCCTACAGCTAAATAAGGAACAATTTCCTCTATTAAATACCTAAAGACTGGCTGAGCAATTACCACACACTGGGCAAAAGAGAAGAAAACCATATCAAAGTGGGAGAAACTGGGAACAATCCTGCTATAAAACCCAGCCCTGGAACAGTGACCCAAAATCAGGAGGAAAACTCAGAACCCAGACCTCTTCTTGAGGAATGAAGAGTATGACCCCATACTAGGTATCTCAGCTTTAGAGACCTACACCTGAGTAACAGGGTCCCAAAATATCTAGCTTTGAAAATCAACTGGGCTTACAACATGATATCCACAAGACTGTACTCATCTGCTCAAAAAAGGCCCCCATGCAGGAACTTGCCCCTCCCAGGGCTCAGCTGGGAAGCAGTGACTGCGATCAGATTTTAAGCGAAAGAGATTCCCTTGGGCAGATTAAAGCGCTGGCTTGAGATGTGGGCGTCTAATGTAACATGCCGAAGAGCCTGCCGGAACGCTCTGGGCACACACAACGGTGGGCACCATCTTAACCCTCTCCCTCCGCCAGCCTGCCGCCAGCCAACAGGCGCCATCACTGTCCTCCCTTTCTCCAGTGTGGCCATCTCTCTGCAGCTCCGCCTCGCTGCCAGCACCAGGCGCCATGTTTGCACTCTCCCCCTGCCGCGCTCTAGCCAGCGGGTGCCATCTTCCTCAGTTGTTTCCTTTTCTGGTGAACGCCATCTTTATGCTCCCCTGCCACCACCCTGGGAAGTGGACTTCTCTGGTGGCTCAGATGGTAAAGCGTCTGTCTACAATGCGGGAGACCCGGGTTCGATCCCTGGGTTAGGAAGATCTGCTGGAGAAGGAACTGGCAATCCACTCCAGTACTATTGCCTGGAAAATCCCATGGACAGAGGAGCCTAGTAGGCTACATCTGTGGGGCCGCAAAGAGTCAGACACGACTGAGTGACGTTCCTGTTCCTGCCACCACCCTACAGCCAGCGAGCTACCTATTCCTACTCTCCCTCTGCCGGGCTCCAGGGCACCAGGGTATAGCTCAGAAGTGAGCTTTACATATCCCTGAAGCCGATTTTTAGAGCTACAGCCAAAGGACATCCCTTGATCATCTATCTGGCTCTGGAAGCCAGGAGAGCTTGCATTCCTGGGTCCTATGGGACAGTATTAGTGAGTTTTTGACAGGCTATGAGACTCATTGCCATCTTTCTGTGAAAGAGGCCTATTTGCTTATACTGGAGCTTTGGTCTGAGAGGCAGGTTTAGGTATGGCACACACCTAGGGGCTACAGAACTTTCTTAGGGATCAGGGTCAGTGAAGGCCACCTCTGCCCCCTTCTTTTCACCAGTGTCTCCCAGAAAAAACCTTAAACATTTGTCTGAAAGTGAAAGAAAGTGAAGTCACTCAGTCGTGTCTGACTCTTTCAACCCCATGGACTGTAACCCTTCAGGTGCCTCGGTCCATGGAATTTTCCAGGCAAGAATACTGGAGTGGGTTGCCATTTCCTACTCCAGGGGTTCTTCCCGATCCAGGGATCAAACACGGGTACCCCCCGTTGCAGCCAGATGCTTTATCATCTGAGCCACCAGGGAAGCCGATACACTTGTCTAGAGCCTCTGTTCTTGCAACTGCCACTCAGGAGATCACCTGGCTCCAGTGCTTGCAGTCCCATAGGACTGTATATATTTTCATACTTTAGAATCTGCTCCTTCATGTGGCTTCAAATCATCCTGAATCTACTGCTGACTAAGATTTTCCTCTACAGGACACTGACAGGTCACCACACACCCTCAACGATGGTTGGCTAAAAAAAATATAGTAGGCTGCTTGGACAATCACGAAGGTATAAAAGGCAACCAAGAGTTAGGGTAGGATTCAATGACAGGTTCAACAACCAGCACACTGGTCTAGCAAGCACCATTTTGGAGTCCTTCCTCTGGGGCCCATTGGTAGGAGGTGGGGAGGCACTTCCCTGGTGGCTCAGATGGTAAAGCATCTGCCTATGATGCAGGAGACCCACATTCGATCCCTAGGTCGGGAAGATCCTTTGGAAAAGGAAATGGCAACCCACTCTAGTACTCCTGCCTGGAAAATCCTATGGACAGAGGAGCCTGGTGAGCTACAGTCCATGGGGTCGCAAAGAGTCAGACAGGACTGAGCGACTTCACTTTCATTTTCCTCTAGCCTAGTAATGTCAGGGGCTTACCCACCCATCATCAGTGGAGAGCACCAGAGCCAGGAGCCCCCAGCCAGCCAACCCAGGACCCGACTCTGCACACCAGCAGGCCAATACCAGCCCCAGCCTCCCCAACTCCTACCAATGGGCTGGCATGCCTCAGAATCTGACCCTGTCCTTCGGCAGGCCATCAACAGTCCCAGGACCATCAGGTCATGTGACCAGCCATGCTGGGACCCAGGTCCAACCTCCAGGGCCTGGCAGTCAATATATGAGGTAGGGCCTAGAAGCCAACTAGGCCAAGGAACAGTCTCAGTGACTAATACAACCACAGTAGCTGGCCCCAAGACATCAGAAGGGTATACACAGCACACATAGGGGACAACTTTGGAGCATATAGCTCTAGTAGCTGCTGAGACTCTTAAGACCTTTCCCATGTAAGCCATTCTGCAAGACCGGAAAACATATTTGGCCTACATAGTTCACAGAAATAAGAACAGAGAATTCGGCATTATGAGGAGACAGAGAAACATTTGTGAAACAAATGAAAAAGACAAAACCCTAGGTTTTGCTTAGATAAAACCTAAGCAAAGTAGAGATAAGCAATCTATCCAGTAGTCTTCAAGTTAATGATAATGAATCAGCTCAGTTCAGTTCAGTAGCTCAGTCATATCTGACTCTTTGCAACCCCATGGACTGAAGCATGCCAGGTTTCCCCGTCCATCACCAACTCCCAGACCTTGCTCAAACTCATGTCAATTGAGTTGGTGATGCCATCCAACCATCCATCCTCTGTCGTCCCTTTCTTCTCCTGCCTTCAGTCTTTCCCAGCATCAGGGTCTTTTCAAATGAGTCAGTTCTTCATGTCAGATAGCCAAAGTATTTGGAGCTTCAGTTTCAGCATCAGTCCTTCCAGTGAATAGTCAGGACTGATTTTCTTTACGATGGACTGGTTGGATCTCCTTGCAGTCCAAGGGACTCTCAAGAGTCTTCTCCAACACCACAGTTCAAAAGCATCAATTCTTTGGTACTCAGCTTTCTTTACAGTCCAACTCTCACAATGATACATGACTCCTGGGAAAACCATAGCTTTAACTATAAGGAGCTTTGTCGGCAAAATGATGTCTTTTTTTAATGCAATATCTAGGTTGTCATCAGAGAAGGCAATGGCACCCTACTCCAGTACTCTTGCCTGGAAAATCCCATGGACGGAGGAGCCTGGTAGGCCGCAATCCATGGGGTTGCTAAGAATCGGACATGACTGACTTCACTTTCACTTTTCACTTGCATTGGAAAAGGAAATGGCAACCCATTCCAGTGTTCTTCCCTGGAGAATCACAGGGATGGGGGAGCCCGGTGGGCTGCCATCTCTGGGGTCGCACAGAGTCAGACACAACTGAAGTGACTTAGCAGCAGCAGCAGCAGGTTGTCATAGCTTTTCTTCCAAAGAACAAGCATCCTTTAATTTTGTGGCTGCAGTCACCATCCAAATTGATTTTTGGGCCCAAGAAAATGAAATGTGACACTGTTTCCACTTTTTCCCCATCTATTTGCCATGAAGTGATAGGAGCAGATGCCATCATCTTCATTTTATAATGTTGAGTTCTAACCCAGCTTTTTCACTCTCCTCTTTCACCTTAATCAAGATGCTGTTTAGTTCCTCTTCACCTTCTGCCATTAAAGTGAATTTTCTAGCTTTTTCTATGATCCAACAAATGTTGGCAATTTGATCTCTGGTTCCTCTGCCTTTTCTAAATCCAGCTTGAACATATGGAATTTTTCAGTTCACGTAATCTTGAAACCTAGCTGAAGGATCTGGAGCATAATCTTGCTAGCATGTGAAATGAGTGCAATTGCATGGTAATTTGAACATTCTTTGGCATTGCCTTTCTTTGGAATTGAAATGAAAATTGACCTTTTCCATCCTGTGGCCACTGCTGAGTTTTCCAAATTTGCTGGCATCATGAGTGCAGCACTTTAACAGCATCATCTTTTAGGATTTGAAACATCATAACTGGTAATCCATCACCTGCACTAGCTTTGTTCATAGTAATGCTTCCTAAGGCCCAGTTGACTTCACATTCCAGTGTGCCTGGCTCTAGATAAGTGACCAGACCATCATGGTTATGTGGGTCATTAAGAGCTTTTTTGTATAAATTTTCTGTATATTCTTGCCACCTCTTCTTAATCTCTTCTGCTTCTGTTAAGTCCTTGCCATTTTCATCCTTTGCATGAAATGTTTCCTTAGTATCTCCAATTTTCTTAAAGAGATCTCTAGTCTACCCCATTCTATTGTTTTCTTCTATTTCTTTGCATTGTTCACTTAAGAAAGCTTTCTTGTTTCTCTATTATTCTCTGGAACTCTGCATTCAGTTTAGTATATCTTTGCTCTTCTCCTTTGCCTTTCAGTTCTCTTCTTTTCTCTGCTATTTGTGAGGCCTCCTACGACAACCACTTTGCCTTCTTGCCTTTCTATTTATTGGGGATGGTTTTGGTCACTGCCTCCTGTACAATGTTATGAACCTCTATCCATGACACTGGATAGGCACTCTGTCTACTTCAGGCACTCTTGTCTACCAGATCTAACTCTTGAATCTATTTGTCACTTCCACTGTATAATCATAAGGTATTTGATTTAGGTCATACCTGAATGGCCTAGTGGTTTTCCCTACTTTCTTCAATTTGAGCCTGAATTTTGCAATGAGAAGCTGATGATGTGAGCCACAGTCAGCTCTCAGTCTTGTTTTTGCTACTGTATAGAGTTTTTCCATCTTTAGCTTCAAAGAATATAATTAATTTGATTTTGGTACTGAGCATCTGGTGATGTCCAGTGTAGAGTCTTCTCTTGTGTTGTTGGAAGAGGGTGTTTGCAATGACTGTGCATTCTCCTGGCAAAACTATAAAATCTAAGTAGACTAAATGCTCCACTTAAAGGCTGTAGAGTGGCTGAATGAATAAAAAAAACAAGGGCCATATATATGCTGCCTACAAGAGACTCACTTAAGAACCAAAGACAAATAGACTACATTGAGGAGATAAAAAATATACTCCATGAAAATAAAGCTAAACTATCTTTAAAACATAATTTTACAGACTTTAAAACAAAGACTGTAACAAAAGACATTGTATGTGTGTGCTAAGTCTCTTCAGTCAGGTCCAGCTCTTCACGATGCTATGGACTATAGCCTGCCAGGCTCCTCTGTCCATGGGATTCTCCAGGCAAGAATACTGGAGTAGATTGCCATGTTCTCCTCCAGGGGATATTCCTGGAGGAATATCCCAGGGATCGAACCCACGTCTCTTATGTCTCCTGCATAGCAGATGAGCCTATACCACTAATACCATCATAATGATAAAGGAATCAATCCAATTAGCAGACATAACAACGGTAAATTGTCATTTTAAAAATGGACAGATGATGTAAATATAGACATTTTTTCAAAGAAGACAAATGATCAACAGACACATGAAAAGATTTTCAACATCACTAACCACTGAGGAAAGACCAATTAAAACTGCAAAGAGATACTACCTGACATCTGTCCAGAATGGCTATGATCAAAAAGACAACAAATAACGAGGGTTCACAAGGATGTGGAGGAAACAGAACCCACACTGTTGGTAGGATTGTAAATTAGTACAGCCACTATGGAAAACAGTATGGAGGTTCTTCAAAAGCTAAAAAATAGAACTGTCATAGGATAGTGCAATTGCACTTTGGGGATATTTTTCCAAAAAATATAAAAACACTAATTTGAAAAGATATATGCTTCTCTATGCTCACTGCATTATTATTTACAATAGCCAAGACATAAAAGCATCTTAGGTGTCCATCCAAAGATGAATGGATAAGATGTGTTGTATATATATATATATATGGGGCGGGATGGGGAGTAGCGGCACATGCTCAGTTATGTCCAACTCTTTGCAACTCCATGGACTGTAGCCCATCAGGCTCTTCTGTCCATGGAAATTTCCCAGCCAAGAATACTGAAGCAGCTTGCCACTTTATTCTCCAGAGGATCTTCCTGACCCAGAGATTGAACCTGTGTGTCTCTTGCATCTCCTGCATTGGCAGACAGATTCTTTATCACTGAGCCACCATTTGGTATATATGTGTGTGTATATGTATACATATTCGCATATATGAATATGAAGAGAGAGGAAACAGACTATAAGGACATATCGAATGGTAAAGTGATTTACTCTAATGAAGGACTGAATTGGAGGAGAGTAAAATAAGTGTTTAAAGATTTTTCTATATGGCTCATTAAATTTGAAACATTTTCTGAAAATATTTTTAAATTTTGTGTAATTTACAAAGTTTTATATGAGAAATGAATTATAAAAAATGTTTAAATATCTCATGAACCTATAACCAATGAAGCTACTGACATATAATCCTTATATCTAGGATCATAACCAGTGACAAAATGGGCTTTGAGATTATTCTCTTACAATTCCTCCTTTTATACAAACTAAAATTGAAGGCTGAATGGCTGATTTTTAGAATGACAGTAAGCTATGAGACCTTTCAAAAATATATATCTCTCTCCACAATTTTCATTAGAGAAGGAATTCTGCAGAAATGTTCAACTATAATTCTTTGAATTTCCAATAACATTCCTTGTCAATAAACTCTTTGAAGGGTTTATTCTCTGTCTAAAGTAAACATCTTCAATAAACTCACTGTAATCATAAAAACTACTATCTCATGCTGAAGAATATAAAAAGTATATCTTTTTCAAGATCTTCTAAGAAGTCTATATAATTGGACCATAGTAACTCTATTTCTCTCTCATAGTTAACTGCCTTTACAAAGTGCTTTTTTAAAAATCATGTCTCAAGCTATTCCCAAGGACTGATTTTTTTTTATAAAATAGTCCTATGTGAAAACTTTCTGTACTTTCTATAATATTCTAAAATTTCTAAAAATGATTCATTGTTTATTCCTCTGGATGCCTTGTAATTTGAAGACATCTATGACAGATTTTCTTCAAAACACAGAATCATGTATTAATTTACTTTGTAATGCAGGGAATAGAAAGTTTTGTTCCCCAGCCCAGGGGACATCTGGCAGTGTTGAGGTATTTTTGATCGTCCTAATGGGGAAAGGGAGTGCTAATGGTACCAGAAGGTAGAGGCCTGAGGTGACATTAATACCATAACATGCACAAAACGACCCCCACAACAAATAACTATGTGGCCCAAAATGTCCTAAGACTGAGAAACACCTGCTAGAAGATGGTCTATCTAACCCACCCTCATTCCCTCTTCCGCTGGTCACTGACAAGTGCAGGGCTAAGCCAGCTAGTGAAGCTGTCACTTTTCTCTCCACTACATCCTGAGGACTCGAAGACATTCTGGAAAAATATCAGAAATGTCAATTCTAATACCTTTCCAGTAGGTAAAAGGTTATGTACAATTTAATATAATTTAACCTAATACTGTATTAAATAAAGGTCCAGGTAACATTTTATAGTGAAAAACACAATATTTCTTACCTTAAATAAACAACGACATATATATTCATAAACCATATGTTTTAATGAGTTGATAAGAGACTTAATCCTCTGTTCTGTATTTTCAGAATCCTGCAGATGACAATTTGAAAATTGAGAAACCATTAGGAAACTCGTGAACACTTTAAATTCAATCCTGGAAAATTTGCTTACTTCCTTATGATGATAACAGACAAAAAAAAAAAAAAAAGGAACAAGCAAAATATTTAGAGACGTACACCCAGAATGAGAAAAAAAAAATGTGTGAAATTAGCAGAAAATATTGTGACCTGGTACACAGATATATCAAACATAGGTTTCTGACCTTGGTTTCAAGCTTCTGGTTAGTAGCATGTTCTAACCAACAGAGCTTATTATTCACAGTTCACATCACAAACACTCTTGTTAATTCTACTATTTAATAACAAAGATCATATGTGAAATTAAAACTTGGATCCACTAAAAAACAAGCTAATGTGAGACAGAATATAGTACCTACATAAAAAAAAAAAAAAAAGGAACAAGCAAAATATTTAGAGACGTACACCCAGAATGAGAAAAAAAAAATGTGTGAAATTAGCAGAAAATATTGTGACCTGGTACACAGATATATCAAACATAGGTTTCTGACCTTGGTTTCAAGCTTCTGGTTAGTAGCATGTTCTAACCAACAGAGCTTATTATTCACAGTTCACATCACAAACACTCTTGTTAATTCTACTATTTAATAACAAAGATCATATGTGAAATTAAAACTTGGATCCACTAAAAAACAAGCTAATGTGAGACAGAATATAGTACCTACAAGACAGAGTAGATTTTCAAAACAATGGAAAAAAAAATTTAAGACTATATTACTTTTTAAAATAAACTAAAATGCCCACCTAAACACACCATGCAAATACACATACATACATATTCAAAGGTAAATGTTACTCAATGGCCATATTATCACAGAACTACTGTCACTGACAAAATACCAAGCTATAAGCTTTTCTAAACAGTATAAAATAATCAGTATTTTTATTAAGTTTAGACCTTGTAATGTATTTTTTCAGTTCTTATATTTTATGTGACCACTGAATTTTAACATAAATACCTTTTTACTAAAAGATAAAAATCAATTTTAAATGAACTTCTTACTATATACTCTCAAGTTTTATACAAAGTTATTAATGCAAAAGAAGTATAATATAAATGACTCTTTTATATGTCATGAATGAGCTCTCACAAACTGCAAACCATTGTTTTTTGTAAAATTCTTGTCCAACACAATATTATAAATGGTATAACTAAAGTTAACAATTAAAATTCAAAGTTTTTTAACACACAAGTATTCTGCAGCCCAACCCTGAAACTTGAAACCTAGTCTTTGTCCAAAGGGCATTATGAATATATGTGGGAGAAATGCTTATTTCCCAGGAGTGATACAATAGATTTTACTAACAACGCCTACCTCCAAAATATAAGTTCTTTGCCAGGTGTCATTTTATTTCAAATCTGAATGTAAGAACTATAGATGATTTATTTTAGTGGAAAAGACATTAGTAAACCTTAATCTGTACTCAAAGATTTTCTGAAATAATTTATTCATGAAAATATTAATTAGCCTCTGCCAATGAAGACAATACTTTTTCTTGATTTATGCTCCAGTATATCACCTGTGCCCCTAGAAAATGCCTGTCATATGCTAAGTTTGCAGTAAATATTAATTGAATGTCTTTCCTCAGAAAGACAGACTTAAGTAAACCTACTCGGATATGAAATTCTGCTCCCTAATTTATCTAAAAGAATAAATCATTTGCACCCAAAATATAATCCTAAAAACACTTATATTAGTATTATATCAAACATAAAAACTATAAAAAAACAATTTGATGAATTTGGTTTCATAAAAAATATTATTGAAATAAATTAAAAGCAAACAATAAGCCTAAAATATTAGCAACATATGACAAAGATTTAATGTCCTTAATATATAAGAATCTCTTTTAAATCAAATTTCAAAATACTAATACAACACAATATAAAAAATCATAATTCACCAAAGAAAAAACACAAACAATCTGATATCTATTCTACAAGTGATTTTATCTTACAAATGACTAAAGACTTTCAAATATAGTAAAATATTTTTCAATTATCTAAAAGGCTAATTATTAAAAGATATATTTTTGCTTAGTGAAAGTGTTAGTCATTTAGTCATGTCCAACGCTGTGCAAACCTATGAACTGTAGCCTGCCAGGCTTCTTTGTCCATGGGATTCTCCAGGCCTGAATACTGGAGTGGTTGCCATGCCCTTCTCCAAGGGATCTTCCCAACCCAGGGATTGACCTGTATTCTGCTTCTCCTGTATTGCAGGCAAGATTCTTAACCATCTGAATAAGGAATGATGGAAAAAGGTCCCTGTTGTTGTATTATTTTAATACACCAACAGCATGTATTTCCAAAGGATAAATAGACACTATTTGTCTAAATACTTACATATATGCATTTTTGCCCCAACTATCCAAGTCTAGGAAGTTAAGAAAATAATTAGAGAAACAAAACCCTAGGGAAAAATAATCCTGTAAGTGTCTAGCTATTTTAAACATAACCTCCAAATTCTTTGACATTCTGTCAGGAGGTGAAGTCCCTTTCCCCTTCTTAAATCTGGGCAGGCTCTGACTACTTCAACCAAAAGAATACAGCAGAAATGACCCAAGGTTGGGTTATGAAACACAATTCAGCTTCCGTCTTTTCCACTGGAATACATGTTTGGTATCTGTGTGCAATATGCAAAATCACCTACTCCGCACTGTGAGGAAACCAAGCCTTACGCAGAGGTGCCGCAATCTGCAGCCCGCCATCAGGTCCACCCGCCTCGTCACCAGTGGGCCTCTCTGAACCCACGCCCTCTCAGTTCCTCCCAGCCGAGCCCCAGGGCCTGTGAGGCAGCGGTAAGCCAGCCCTGCCGGGCCCTGACCAAATTCCCCACAGAATCGATGAGCATAAAAGAAACACTGTTTAATCTGCCAAGTTTAGATGTAAACACATATTCAGCGAGATAACCAGAACACTCCATAGAAGGTAGTTAAATAAAGGATACAACTTCAAAGGAGACGGAAACGGCGACCCACTCCAGTACTCTTGCCTGGAAAATTCCATGGATGGAGGAGCCTGGTAGGCTACAGTCCATGGGGTCGCACAGAGTTGGACACAACTGAGCAACTTCACTTTCTTTCTTTCTATTTCCTTTTGCAGAAGGAAATGGCAACCCACTCCAGTGTTCTTGCCTGGAGAATCCGATGGACAGAGGAGCCTAGTGGGCACAGTATATGGGGTTGCAAAGAGTTGCACACGACCAAGCAACTAACACACACACATACAGCCTCGAAAGTTCTCAATAACATTGTGTAGGTTTATATTTATGGACATGAAAATTGTGTACAATATATTTTTAAAGCACAGTATTATACCTTTTGGGTAAACTTATGTGTATTTTTTAACACGTTCCCTCAGTTAGAATATAAACTTGATAAAAAGAGTGTATATTCCTATATTTCCATTTTCTAGAATGATACCTGTAACATACTACAGTCTCAAACAAGTGCATGCTCAGTTGTTCAGTTGTGTCTGACTCTTTGCGACCCCATGGACTGTAGCCCATCAGGTTCCTCTGTCCATGGAATTCTCCAGGGAAGAATCGCTTTGCCGTGCCCTCCTCCAGAGGATCATTACAACCCCAGGATCAAACCCAGGTCTCCAGAATTGGCAGGCAGGTTCTTTACTGCTGATCCAAAGGGGAAGCCCCCAAACAACAAGGGTATATTATGAAAGTTTAAACATTGCTTTTCCCCAGGTAATGAGATTATGTGGTTAATTTCTGATCTTCCAGATTTTTTTATGATCATCTTAGAACATAATCATCTATTAATTTATAATCATAAATTATTTCCATTAAGAGGGCTGTCACATTGGGACAGTTTGTTAAAAACACAAAATGCAACTAAGGAACCAGCTTCTTTTAAATATAGTTTAAAGGTGTTATATTTTGTCTTGTGAAATGTAATTCTAAGCAACTTCACTCAAGAAATTATTATAAATTTAGCAGCTAATAGAGCGATCTCTCTTATTCAGTCCCAGCTATAGGGTAACCACCAGCATACCTGTTTGTTTTGCAGAGCTCGCTGGAAAAGTCGGAGAAATGAAGCCAAGCTAAAGCGATACATGTTGTTAATTTTGGACAAGTCAGAGATAATGAAGTACATCTTGCTGGCACTCTCAGCCAGAGGGAGATAGGCATCCCGCTCCTGTGGAACAATGCGGGGTGAGGGGGAGATAACACCTTAGACCAGTGCTCACGGCCACCTGCAGGCTCCTGCGCACATCCTTACTCTGCCAACACACAGACAACGAATACAGATGAACCACAGAAGCCTACAACTCAGACATCATCATCCAGCTTTTATATTTTCACACTTTTATACTTTTATGAAACTACATCAATGTATTCTAAATACATCTCTACTCTGATTACAGAGTAGTACAGGGGATGGTTTTACTGAAGACCAAGAACACTTGTATTAGGAGAAAGAGGTAAACACTTGTATTAGGGTAAGGTGAAATGGTAAACAGTTGTGATTAGAGGCCACGTAGGTCATGTGAGACAGCATGGCACCACAGCTATCCCTGCAGTAGAGTCAAGTGAGAACGATGAATGTAGTATGTGGGACTGGTACCAACAGAATACTGACGGATGCAGCGGTAGAGAAGACTGCAACTGAGGGTCCACATTAAGATAACAGAGCACCTAGCATTGTTCAACCCAAGCATAAAATGAACCAATAAGCACAAGGGCTTTCGTTCTGACGGAAGGTAAAGGATGACAAAGAGGAAAGAATCATAGGATTAAATGGCCTTGAGGTTATGAATGGAACTCTGAGAAAGTTATCTATGCCACTCTGATCAAAGAAACAGGATTACAAATATGATATTGGCAAAATTATGTGTGTAACTCAGGGATGCCTGTTCAGAAAGAGAACACACAGAAAGGTCAAAATCCTTCTGGTAGAGAGTGACCGTTATGACATCTGCCATTTTAGTAGTGGTAGAGATGGTGGGATGACTAGTTTGAAAAGAAGCTCTAAGCCTGTTCTAATTCTGGTTTCAACAGAGCACTTTCTCAAGGGAAGAAAGAAATCTATATATGTGCAGAATTTGAGCAAGAACTGAAAAACATCTAAACAAAATTTGGAGAAGTCATTCAAAGAAATAGGAAAGAATTAAAGGATGTCAGTAAGGGGCCACGTCAGGTTGGAGACAGAATTCACAGTATCATTCATCTTTATTGCTTTTCTTCAGCAAATCTCTGTACCAAATGTAGAAGAAAAAAGATACATTGTACGGATGCAGGGTTGAAATTTTACTCCAGGAAATGTTAAAATAATAAAGTAAAAAGGATTTTAACTATTTATAAGAAAAGAGTTTAGTCATCACATTCACAGGGTAGAGGATGAAAAGGGAAGAAAGATGTTTTTAATGGAAAAATAAATTTTAACTTTTATTAATATATTTAATTTGTCTTAACTTAAAAGTTTCAGGAATGGCAAAGATGCTCTTTAATAGTCATTAACACAAAAACGCATTCAGTTTCAATTTCAATACATTTTATAGCAAAGGTCCGTCTAGTCAAGGTTATGGTTTTCCCAGTAGTCATGTCTGGATGTGAGAGTTGGACTATAAAGAAAGCTGGGTGCCAAAGAATTGATGCTTATGAACTGCAGTTTTGGAGAAGACTCTTGAGAGTCCCTTGGACTCCAAGGAGATCCAACCAGCCATTCTAAAGGAGATCAGTCCTGTGTGTTCACTGGAAGGACTAATGTTGAAGCTGAAACTCCAATACTTTGGCCACCTCATGCGAAGAGCTGATTCATTTGAAAAGACCCTGATGCTGCGAAAGACTGAGGGCAGGAGGAGAAGGGGACGACAGAGGATGAAATGGCTGGATGGCATCACTGACTCAATGGACTCAATGGGTTTGGGTGGACTCCGGGAGTTGGTGATGGACAGGGAGGCCTGGCGTGCTGCAGTCCATGGGGTCACAAAGAGTCGGACACGACCGAGCGACTGAACTGAACTGAACTGAGAACCCTAGAGCGCATGAGTGCTCAGTCATGTCTGACTCTTTGCAACCCCGTGGACTGTAGCTCACCAGGCTCCTCCACCCAAGGAATCCTCCAGGCAAGAACACTGGAGTTGGGTGCCATTTCCTCCTTCAGAGGACCTTCCCGACCCATGGACTGAACCTGCGTCTCCTGCATCTCCCGCACGGGCAGGCTAATTATTTACCACTGCTCCACCTGGGCTTCCCTACGACTCTAGATAACGTGCCAGAATCAGCAACATTCAGCAGGGGACAAAAATGACAGGCACTCTTCACCCCTGATACGCTCAGCATCTATCGCCCTCTCCATGATAACAAGAATTAGACCCAAGGACCTGGCATTTTTGAATAGCTTTCTTTTTTCCAGTCATCATTCCCCTGAAGTCTTGATACTATGATTTTTATCATATTAACATGAACATTTAAGAAAACAATATAAGATCATAAAGAAAATATTTACTTGATCAAGAGAAATTTGGAGTTTGTAAGATTCTTTAAGAGACTCCTGAATAAGTGCACTGCTTGCTTTTGTCTGATTCAAAGATTCAATCAAATCTTTATTTTCCAAAATATTACCTTGAGATGTGGCAAGTGTCTGTAGAAAAATTAATAAAATAATATGAACATTATTATTATACTAAAATGATCAATTAAAGGAAGTCCAAGTTAACTACTATTAATTTGATGATATTTATGGGAACTTACGTATTTTAAAAGAATTTCAATATTTTACAGCCTTGTATATAAAAAGATACTGCAAATCACTAGATGATACTATATCACTAAAGCACTGTATATATATTATCAATTTAATACAAATAAAAACCATTTAAAGTTACAGATTAAATCATAATCTCATGCTACTTTTGAATGTTGTTCTTAGTATATAATTAAACATTAATGAAATACAGTATAAAGACAGCATTAGTTAAAAATCGCTTGTGTTAAATATTACTCCCAAGTTTCATATTCCAAGATATCTATCCTTTTTCTGTTTGAATTTTGATTTTAATATATATATTGATATTCTTCTGATACAACCAAAAACATGCTGAAGGTATTATAACCTTTAAAAAAACAGCATTTGATTATAATCAAAATAATGTAATATGATCAACATCCTGAATAAGTAAACTTTAACTTACCTCTAAAAGAGATTCTTCAAGCTTAGCTAACTGTATTTTCTTATCTTCTTCTTGTTGTAATAGTTTTGTTTTCTGTTCCTCTAAATCAGGTTTCTCATGTTGAATAGTAACGCCAAAAGCTTTATAAAAAAAAAAGGCTAAGATTATTCTAACAATAAAGGCCAAGCAAGATAAACCAAAGTGAAAACTTCCCACAAAGAGACCTTATGTTTGATTGGATATTACAAATACACTACTCTGTACACGTCATTCTTTCTAGTTAAATATATGAGACACCTCCACAATTATTTCTGACAAAAGAGGCAAAATGAATAGTGACACTAACTGATAAAATGTTACTTATTATAAAAACAGTTATAAGAAATTACATCACTTTAGTGTAGCAAAACAAATACAGTATTGTAAAGCAAAACAAACTAAAAAAATAAAAATTAATTAAAAAAAAGGAAAGGAAAACATACGTGTATGTACACACAAAAAATTACAAAAAATAATTAAAAATCAAAAAAAAAAAGAAATTACATCACTTTAGATATCAGCATCTAATATTCAGTTCTTAGATTATATATAAAAACTATAGAAGCTAACCTTTTCATGGCAGTCACAAAAATAAAGATATCTAACTTAAAATCAACATCACAATGATATACCATATCATACCTATTAAGATGGCTACAATTAAAAAGATGAATAATAATAAATGTTGTAACTATGTGTAAAAAGAGAAACCATCATATACTACTAGCAGGAAACTAAAATTGTACAGCTACTTTGGAAATTTTTCCTATTCCTCAAAAATTTAAACGTATTGTTACCATAGTGAAAATCACTCAGTCGTGTCCAACTCTTTGCAACCCCATAGACTATATAGGCCATGGAATTCTCCAGGCCAGAATACTGGAGTGGGTAGCTGTTCCCTTTTCCAGGGGATCTTCTCAATCCAGGGAATGAACCCAGGTCTCTGCCTTGCAGGCAGATTCTTTACCAGCTGAGCCACTAGGGAAGCCCAAGAACACTGCAGTGGGTAGCTTATCCCTTCTCCAGGGGATTCCTTCCCAACCCAGGAACTAAACTGGGGTCTCCTGCATTACAGGAGGATTCTTTACAGCCGAACTACCAGGCAAGCATTGTACCATGAGACACTGATACCATAAAACCCAGAAATTCCACTAAAAATAAAAACAGAACACAAATGTAAACTTTCAAGGGTCAATCATATGATACATGAGCTGAATCTTAATAAAGCTGTTGAAGACTGCTACGTCAAAGTCTTAAATTTAAAACTTTAAAATAGGGAATGACATTTGCATGTCATAAAATACGCTAATTTAAAATCTATTGTATAAACATGTTCAATTAGTCCTCATTAAAGTAATATCTAATGGCACCCCACTCCAGCACTCTTGCCTGGAAAATCCCATGGATGGAGGAGCCTGGTGGGCCACAGTCCATGAGGTCGCTAAGAGTCGGATATGACTGAGCGACTTCACTTTCACTTTTCACTTTCATGCACTTGAGAAGGAAATGGTAACCCACTCCAGTGTTCTTGCCTGAGAATCCCAGGGACAGGGGAGCCTGGTGGGCTGCCGTCTATGGGGTCGCACAGAGTCGGACACGACTGAGGCAACTTAGCAGCAGCAACAGCAGCAGCAGCCCTTTTTAGCAATTACAGCGGAGAGCTTTTATATAAAGGAAGCCATTCTGTCAAATTCTGCCAACTTTTGAGTAATTTGGACTTTGTTTTATTTATGACAAGAATCATCAAGGCTATCAAAAGAAACTGTTGATGAAAATATGCATTGAGTCATCTAGTATGGTAAGAAAAATATTTAAAAGGAGAGCTTTAAAAATTACAATAAAGTAAATTTAAAAATCACAGCAAATATATATGCTATCATTTGAATCAAAAGAAAAAATATATACTATTGTTAAGTGAGTAAACAAACAGCATACTAAAAAAATCAACAGGATATTTTTAAAAAGGAAATAAAACGAGTAACTGAGTGTGTAAGCAAAAGTCTGTACGTGAAAATTATTTTGCAGTTCATGCAATAATTATAAACTGTTATAAGCCATACACAGAAAAAGAGAATTCAAACATACAAATGTTCTGGTCAAAACAATGTTGGATTTGGAATCAAAGATACTCAACGATACATTTAGTTGAGCTGAATAAGTCAACTAAATGCAATTTTAACACTTAAACTTCAGTTTTCACAATTAAAAAAAAATAGTTACTAATCTTAACATGTATGATCCTTCCAGTTCTCAAATTCTAACAAATATAAGTAGACTGTAAAATTAAAGTTTTACTGGAAGAAGTAGCAATTTGACATTAGCAACAAATATATAATTCTAACACTAATGGAAAATGAAATAAACCCAAATGTGTTGCTGATTTCCAAGTATATTATCAAAATCATGAGTTTAAATGCTAATCAGTTTAACAAAATAGCTTCTCACTCAAAGTATTTCACAAGTATACAAAGATTTCTAGGATTTCTAAGGCAAATTATGATTGTCCACATATACCTGTCCTCGTAATCCACTTCTTGTTGTAGTAAAGTTAACCTCAGTAACAATGGAAGCTGCATCCGGTGGAATAAAGGGATTTGGGCTTCTTGTTGACAAAAACAGGCGAAACTCTTCATTATAGTCGATAATTTTGTCACCTATTTGTACCACATAACGTGGTCCTATTTTTTAAAATGACATAATTAGCTGGTCTGAATATTCAGTAGTTTGCTACATGACATTATACAATACAATTTTTTAGTACTTCTAAATAGTTTTTACTACAAGCTTTTCAATACAGTCCAAAAGACAGCAACAGTGAAGCTACCCAAAAGACCATTAACAAGAATGCTCTACTAATCAGTCAGCACTTAGGCAAACAAGGATAAATAATACTTATTAAGACAATCCTAGGATATTGAAGCATCAAAAGAATATCTACTTATATTTAATACCTGCTCAGTTATGTACGACTCTTTGTGACCCCCATGAACCCTCTGTCCATGGGATTTTCCAGGCAAGAATGCTTACTGAAGTGGGTTGCCATTCCCTTCTCCAGGGATACAGTTTTAACATTAACTGTATGTTTCATATCAAATTTTCTGAAATGTTTGATTATAGATGACAAAAATAGAAATGCTTAATTATTCTCTACTTCAAATTTATCAGTTTCAAAGTGTTTATTGTGCTAGTATTTAAGATGTAACACTTAAAAACAGAATGATCTGGTAAAACTTGGAAAAAAACAACATATCAGTAATTGCAAAGAATCCATTATTAATGTCAAAAAGGATTTATTCAGACTGCCATGAACAGGAGCTTTGCAAAAAGTGAAACTGAGAAAAAGTAAACTTCTGCCTCATAACGAAGCTTTTTATATTCTAATATAAATAACAATGATTTTAATTATATATCCTATACAGAAAAATCAATCAACTATTACACCCATTATTTATGATTTCAACTGATAAAAGTAACTAATTTTTTAGGTTAAAAAACACATTATCAAAGATTATTTTCTAATGTTACAAAAACCAATGTAAAGAATTTTTGAGACTCCTAGAATAGATTTTAAAATTTTACTTAACTTTTTAAACTTAATGTGAAAAGAATTCAAAACACACTTTATGAAAGAGGATATTCAAAGGATCAAAAAGAAATCAAATTAATATTGAAAGAAAAATACAAATTTAAAGATTCAATGTAATAACTATGTACCAAATGAATGATCCAAGACAATACAATCAGAATAAATGCAAAGAAAACTAATATAAGGACACCACAGTAAAATCACTGAAAACCAATGACAAAGAAAAATTATAAATTATCCAGAGAAAAATGATGTATCACTTACAAAAAAGCAACAATAAACCAGCAGGCAATTTCTCAATAGGGATGACATAAGCTAGAATACGATGCAATAAGAAACTCAAAGTGCTACAGAAAATAGCTGTCAACCTAGAATTCTGTTAGATACAGAGAAAAAAATAACTTAAAAATGAAAAAGAAAAGGTTGTTCTCAATAGATCTGCACTAAATGAAATGATTAAGGAAATTCTTCAGACAGAAAAAAATAATCCCAGAGGAAATGAGACAATGTAAACACCGGGAGAACACCATAAAGGTTAAACATGTATAAATACAGACTTAAAATCAGTAATTATCACATCATATGGAGCATGTAATGCAGCCCAATAATAACGCAAAAGCAAGTATGGGGTGTATGGAATTGAAGATCATAGAAAAGTGGCAAGCATTCATCTATATTAATAAAGTTAAATCACAGAGGCATATTGTTACATACAGCATACAGAGTAGCCACGAAAAGCAAACATCTGATTGAAAATCACACAGGCTCCTTAAAAAACAGTGTTAAGTATTCCAAGAACTGGTTAACTAAATTATACATACAAAAAAGTGAGACTCATGAATAGAAATGAAAAACCAAATGATACACTATTTATGAGAAATACATTTTATAAAGAAGACCAATAGAAAGTGGAAAGTAAAAGAATTCAAAAATATTCCAAAATCTGTCTTCAAAATTAGTGTAGTTATTCTAATACCAAATTCTAAAATGAGATGTTTCTAGAGACAAAGGACAGTTGATAATGATAAAGAAAATAACCAAACAGAAAGACAGCACATATCCAAATACGTATGTATCCAAACATGTAGCCTCAGAATATTTAAAATAAAAATTGACAGAACTGAAAAGCAAATCCAAAATCATGAGACTCTTTTTCTCAATATATAATAGGACAAATAGAAGTAAAAAGTAAAGATATAGAAAGTCTAAGCATTACAATTAACAAACATTCATGAAAATGAGCCAATGCCAGATCATAAAGAAAACTTCAATAGGACTTATAAAAACTGAACACTTCAGAATAAGTTTTCTGACTGCAATGGAGTTAAGCTAGAAACCAATCACAAAAGAATACCTAGAAAATATCCAACTCCCTGGAAATTAAATAAAAAAGCATTAAGTAACTTAGGGATTTTTTTTTAAATACAGATCAAAACTTATGGTATAAAGCTAAAGAAGGGCTTAGCAGAAAATTTATAGACAGAAATAAATATGTTAGAAAAAAGAAAATATTGAATTATCAATGCTTTTTATTTCTGTTTCAAGAATCTAGGGAAAAAGACAACCAAACAAAATCTAAGGAAAATATTAGGAATAAAATAAATAAAAAACAAAATTGAAAATACAATAAAGAAAATAAAGTTAAAAATTGATATCTGAAAAGATCAATAAAACTGATATACTGTTATCAAGACTGACCAAAGAGAAAAAAATTATCATTATTGATAAATGACACAATATTGAAAACCTCACTGAAGTTTTAAAGTTACAAGAATATTATACAAAGATATACCAATACATTTGACAAATTAGATGCAATAGACAAATACCTAACAAAACAACATTAACCCAGGGATAAGAAACCCAAATGGCAAAGGAGGAGGATGCAGAACACATCAAAAATATGTCTACATGTGAAACAATCCTCACTGAAAACCAACTGCAGCAGAACTAGAAGATGTAAAAACACAGATTTGGGTAAAAAGGTGTGGAAAGCGATCAGGTCTGTAGCTGTGCCCCAAAGAGACGACTCAGAAGAGGGATCACACAGGCAGAGCTCCTCCTGAGGGAGTAGGTGGTCTGAGTCACAAACCATGCAAATGTCTTATCCAAAGGTCTGACACTGAGAAATGAGTCTCCACGCTGCCTGGAGGGCTGCTGGGACTAACAGGAGGACCGTGAGCAGCCTGGACGCCATTCACGAGGAGCCACAATACACGCCTGCTTACTCCTAAACCAGGGGGAGAGAGGGGATTAAAGCTGCATGGGTGGCTGACTGTGCTCCAGTGAAGGCTTCAGCACATGCCCCAATCTGAGTCCAGCAACTGCTCAACTGGGGCGAGGGCTGCTCCAGATGAGGAGAAAGCTCAGCTGGGAAAAAGAAAACTCAGACCTAAAGAAATGTCTGAGCAGGGTGGGAACAGCTATTACAGGCAGCACCACAGAGCAGCTACGACTTCTGTCTGTGAAGACATCCACAATTTGTACCCAGGCCAATGCCAAGTGCTCTTCCAGCCCCTCTTATCCAGGCACGGCTCCCCTCCTGGGAAAGGAGGGGAGGGAACACACTTAAAGAGGATGGAGCCAGCTCAGACCCAACCTTCAAAACGTCTGCTCCAACCACTTGGAAACAGGCCACGTGACGGCCTGTGATGGCCACGGAACAGAGGACAAGCCCCAGAAACATCTGGCTGTGAACAAACAACTCCATCTCCAGCCTAATCTCCTACAAGGCGACAGCTGCCAGCAAACCAGAGAAAGGCAGGTTTGGGGTTATGTTTCAGTTTGGGGGCTCCCACGGAAGCCTCTGGGCACAAGCAGACTGCAGAGGGACACTCCCACACAAAGGCACCCACTAGAGATGGCAACAGAAGCAATGCAGGCCCACCTCCAGAAACAAGAAAAATCGCAAATAAACAACCTAAACGACCATCTGGAGCACTTAGAAAATAAAAAACAAATAAAGCCCAAAGTCAGTAGAGACTTCAAGGAGGAACTATACCTTGTTCTTTTGGATCAATACATATTTGAAGTGATTTTTGAACTGCTTACATTTGCATATATTCTATTCCTATTATTTGTACCTGTTTCAACATCACTATGCAGAAATGCAGTTTATATTGCTTAGATTAAGAACACAGGGATATAAATGAACTTGGACCCAAGCTTTGCTTTATATCATTTTAGGACAACCATCTTCTGTCCTCAGCAGAAATGTACAATAACAAATGACTATTCACGAGGAACTCAAAACTATGGAAAAGGACAATGTGAAGTATAATCAAAGGGGATAACAGACTTTAAAGTTGTATGAATACATCCAACTCTGGACTGAAGGTGGAAAGAGTAGGGTAGGGTCAGACTTTAACTGCCTTTTTCTCAATGAAATGAATAGAAATTAACAAATTCACCCAAACCAGCCCTGAACATCTGGAATAGTGGTTCATCATGTGAACCAATCATGACATAGAATATTATCATTTTTCAGCAGATTCAATTTTAGGGGACCTTGTCAAACTCCATTCTCAGACAATGAAGCAGATACAGTTAAGATCTAACACCAGTCAGAGCTCATTGAGACAAATTTAATGAGCCCAAGGGATAATATATAGACTATAAAAAGAGTCAAATTCAGATGATCAAAAGATTCCTTTCCACTCCTTTAAGATAATATAGCAAGAGGTGGTTTAACAGATCTGAATTAGCTTTAATAAAGAACAGACTGAGACCAGAAATTGAACTCTGAGGGGTAACTTCAGGTTATATCAGCAACAGTCCCACTCCTAGAGTTCTTTCCATAATTTATCAACCACTGCTCAGCGAAGCATAACTATTTGTGGGATAAAAGGTGATAAATAAATAGTGCAGGCTTTGCTATTTCTTCACTTTGCCTCCAATAACTTCAATTTTCTAAACTTTGTGGTGCTAGCAAAGCATGTCATGCAAGTAATTATGTATTTAAATATAAGTACATGTCTGTGTATGTCCGGAGAAGGCAATGGCACCCCACTCCAGTACTCTTGCCTGGAGAATCCCATGGACAGAGGAGCCCGGTGGGTTGCAGTCCATGGGGTCGCGAAGAGTCAGATACGACTGAGCGACTTCACTTTCCCTTTTCCCTTTCATGCACTGGAGAAGGAAATGGCAGCCCACTCCAGTGTTCTTGCCTGGAGAATCCCAGGGACGGCAGAGCCTGGTGGGCTGCCGTCTATGGGGTCGCACAGAGTCGGTCACGACTGAAGCGACTTAGCAGCAGCAGCAGCAGCTGTGTATGTCCACATATACAGTTTGCACAACATGCAAAGTTTAAGGGCATTATTTCCTAATATCGAAGTCTGGGTTAGATGCCTGAGGTGATGTAACATTCTAAGACCAGTATTCTTAGGGAGATCAGCTTGCAAGGCTCTTAACCACCGTCTGGGAATTTTGGATTTTAAGGTTCTTACGTTTCCCAGAACAGGTAAGAGCAGCTCACTGTGCTTAAACTGTTGTACAAACAAAATGTTGCATGCTGAACACCTGCTTTCCTTTGGGAAGTCTGGAATTTTGCTCCCTGCTCGGCAGACTGTGCTTACATAATCAGCCCCACTGAAAACTCTGGACACTGAGTCTTCCTTGGTGTGTAGACAACTTACACACGTGTTGTCACAACTTGTCCTGGGGGATTTAAACACAGCCAGATGACTCCAATGAAAGAAGACAGAATTTGCACCTGGTTTCCTGACTCCTGACTTCACCCTACGTGCCTTTTCTCTTTGCTGACTTTGCTTTGTAGCCTTTCCTGTAATAAACATAAGCCATGAGTGCACCCATCTGCTGAGTCCCTTGAGCCTTCCTCATAAGACACTGTTCCTGGGAATGGTGTGGGAGACCCTGATATGGCCCTTCTTATATAAACACACTTTAATTAAAAGTTTTTTAATTGCTATTACTATTAGATTCTGACATTACTATCATCCACCTTCCAAAAAGTTTTCATATCCTCAGATTCAGTGGAAAGACAAAAAAAAGTGAAAGTTAGTTGTGAAGTTAATTATTCTGTATTAAAAAAAAAATAGTTACTCTCTGGAAACTGTCAAATATTCATTTACCTTGAGCAACCAGATCTCGTCTCAATAGTGGATAAAGTACAGGTTCTACACCATCCATTTCTTGTATAATAAGGGTTTTCCCAAAACGTACTGCCAACTCAAGAGCTGTGATAAAGTTACTGTCCTAAGACAATAAATAAGAATACATGTAAATTTCTTTATTACCTTAGATTTACAAAGGTCATATAGATATTGAAAATGGTCAAATAGATATTAACAGAATACATTTAAAAATCAATGTTAATAACATAAATTATTCATAATTGTCTTCATCAACTTAGTATTTGATGATGAACCAAGTTAATTGGATAAATTATCAAATTCATAAATAATTTAAATATATATATTAGAAAAATAAGAATTTTACATTAATAATAAAAATGGCCTTTAAAATTTTCTAGAATTTCAAATTGATGCAGAAAAAAATTTTCATATTCTATATGCAATAATTTACTCATTAATAAAAACTATTCATATTCAATATCAAACACTGGAGTAACAAGGACAAGCTGATGAATTCTAGTAAACTTATCTTGCTGTGATAGTTCTAATTATCTTGAAAAGAAACATTTAGACAAAATTTTAATAACCATGCAAGAATATTTAGGCTTTTGGGTAGGCAAAAAGTCACTTTAATACCACTCCAATTCTCCAACTTTGTTTTAAAAAATTAAATATCTGGATAATAATTCTTATCTAAATATCCTACTAAAACCATAAGTGACATTAAATATTTTATATATTATATAAATAATTACATATTACAATTATTCTTAAACACAAATGAGTTAGATATCACCATTTGATAAGTGAAGAACATTTTAAAGAGGTAATTTTTCAAGCATCTGAATTAAAATCATTAAAAAATTGATTAAATTTAAAAATTGATTAAAAAATTAATCATGCATTAGGACTTTCTCAGAAAACATGAAAAATAATACTTTCTTTGGCAACATAAATATGACAGCAAGAAGTCACTACACAAAACACTATTACACTTCATTGACCAATTGTCAAATCTCGGGACACAACACAGATGATCATTGTTCAGTTACATGAAGAGGAAACTGAAAAGTCCAAGGGGTTTTCCTAAGTCCCTAAGTAACTTACTTCTATAGCACCCTTCTGTAGCACTTAACTTTGATCATAATTTAGTATAAATGCTTATTTGTTTAGTGTAACTAATTACTTAAGTGTCATCTCCATAAGGGCATGAACTGTGACTACTAACATAAATTCCTGGGCTTAGATCAATACCTTGCATATAGAAGGAATCAAACTAAGATTCTTATTCCTTTTGACAAATTATAAAACTAAAGCTAAGAAAGCTACATTTCTTTCCCCAGGGCCCATGCCAGGTAAGTTATAGGAACTCAGTTTGAATCTGTTTTCTGATTACAGACCCAGAGTTCTTGTCACCATAAGATGCCATTACTTCATTACCACGTGGTATCTAAATTATAAGTAATACACACCTGCTGGTTAATAACTTCCAAGCGTGAGTCTTTCAAATGTGCCTTTAACCATTCTGTAGCTTGGGAAGAAGGGTCGATAAGAAATGGGCATACTCGACTCTAATTAAAAAAAAGAATTATAAGCTTTCATGAGTGAGTTTTTCTCCCAGGTTTTACAACATAATGAGGAAATGAAGTTGGTTTTTAGCTCCACTGGAGGCTAAATTAATACATTTTACCAGAAATTAATATTAGGTTATTAAATTTAACCACAGTAAAGTTAGAACATAGTCTTATTTACTACTCAGTAACACAGAAAATGCACATTAACAACACAGTAAGCAAGCATTCTAGTGCTAAGTAGATGCCATCTACACTTCTCTTTTTGGTTTTAAAATACACAAGTCATTCCCTAAACTTTAGATATTCTTTGGTTGAATAAACGAAGTAAGAACTAATCAGAAAAGTATTGCTGAAATAATCAGGGATATGATTATTTATATTTTAAGACTAATTTTTCGAAAGTAGTATACATAATTACTATTACAAAAGGATTATCCTAGAAGAGAAAATTACATTATGAATTAAATTCATTACTTCACACCTTGCACTAATTAAACTCGGAAACAAACATAAAATTAGAAAACTACATACACATGCCATTCAGAAAATGAAAGGAAGCCAATTATATACTTATATACCTTTACATATATACTTACCTATATAAAGCCAATTATATATTTTGTATATTTACTTATATTTAAGTTGATTATTTATCATAAATATGTGATAAATTTTAAACCATCTAACAGTCATTGCTAAGTAGCAAATCAAATTTAAATAACAACTGACCCAATTTTTCTTAAATTTTCACATTTATTTGAAAAACATAATGCAGTTACAGGATATAAGGAAAAGATAACACGTGAGGGTAACAGTGAGGTGAAGACTTAGAAGTGGGGTACATCTAATAAGGACACAGATGTTACCTTACTAGCATCTCAAGAGGGAGGGGGATGGTAGGATAACATGTCCTGGGGATCAACAGCATTTACCTGCAATGATGTTGAAAACTGCCAACACATGGTTATAATAAAGAGCTGACTGACTCTAAAACAGCTTTAATACTGTTGTAAAATTCTCTCTAAATATTGCAGCCTCTTTTTACCTGTATCCAGAGGGGACTACTAACACCACGAACCCCCAGCGTCACCCCACTGTGTGATCTTCACCCAGCATCTACTTCTGGGGGTTTCACTTACTGCTCTACCGTATACATGTGCAATTGCAAGCAAAATAGCATGGCTAGTAAACCGCTTAAGTATTATCAATGTATTACACACTAGGTTTTAGATATCATTTTATGCCAGCATTCAGTAGCAAACATTCCACAAGTAAACTAGATTTTGCTTAACTACAAAAATAATTATTTTGAATTTTAAAAAGTTCTTACCCATGATTTCAAGCCAATGATCTGAAGCAGTTAAAAAGAGAGCAAGATAATGTTTCAAAAAATCATGTATTTAGCACAGAAAATATGCCTAAGAATTTCAAGGAATAGTTACAAGTTTGTGTTCATCTTATTTATACTTCTCCAGAGACACAGAGAAGACTTCTAAGGTATATTTTAGGTGTGTGTTCCATGATGAAATGTGGTCAAATTCTACATTTAACAAATTATAGATCCAAAACTGCTGAGCTTTCATTCATTCATGCTATTCATTCATCTACCATATAATGCAGGGGATACAAAAACTAACAAAATACATTCCCTCACCCTTACTGGCCACCATCCAGTAAATAAGCAAAAAATGAAAAAAATTTTTAAATCAAAGATAACTCAAAATTATATAAGTGGATCGTGAGTGGAGTTAGGGGAAACTTCTGGGAAGCAATTCAAGTCAAACTAGATTAAAAAAGATAGGACTTAGCCAGGCATAGAAGTTAAAAAATAAAAAGCAAATTTGGTCCAGACAACAGCATGATTGAGAGAAGAGTGAAAAACCTGGCAGTATTTGGAAAACCACAGTGACTTATTATAGTTGGAGTAAAAAGTACAGGCATTTTTGTTATTTTTGAAATTTTATACATTGATTCTTTTGACTTCTTGCAATAAATTATCAATATAAATAGTGATGGCCAAAAAACAGTTTAGGCAAAGATGACGCATATAAAATGGTAGGAGTAATCAGAGATCTTTCTGATCATAAAGAACCTTTCATGCATGCTTAAGGATAATGAAATTTTTCTTTGCAGGTAATGAGCAGTCACTGAAATATATTATTCAAGGAATTATTATGATCAGATTAACATTTTAGGAGAATCACTCCAGTAACAATAAAGGAAGTGATACTGGGGGCAAGCGACAAACTGCTATTATGATGTGTTTACCACAACATGAGGTAGGCCTGAGTGAAGCCACTGGCAGAAGGCGTGGTTGGAACAGAATAAATTCAGGACATAATTGAGAGATAGATTTGAGAAGACTGGCTGAATAATTAACTGAATGAACAATTAAAGAGACATAGCTAAGAATGATTTGCAGTCTGCATTCCTAGACCAAGACAGTGACATCTCCAGCACTAGGAAACAGAAGAGAAGCAGGTTCTAATAAGCCAGATAGGAAGAGAAACAATTATTAGACAACATAGCTACCTTTGCCTAGCATGCATGCCCCAATCATGCATTTCTCATGGGATTATCAATCCTCCAGAACTGCATACAAGGGGTGAGCAAGTGACCCAAACTAACCAATAAGAAACTTTTCTTGGGTGCTGACATAAATAATGGAAAGGATGGGAAGCGGTATCTTTAGTCCAAGAACGTAAACTGCAATAATGGTAAAACTCACGAGTCACCGATGTCCACCAATAACACATGGCAGAACCTATCTAAGAACAAAATCATCTAAGAATATCGAAGAATAAATCCATCTCTTAAGACGGAGGAAAGAGAGATAGAGATGTCCTGGTAATATCATTTGAATCCTGAAGCTAGTTTAAAACTTTTGAACATCTCAGTTACTTTAAAGCATAAATTACTTTTTAAAAAGAAAATGTATTATATATACTTGGCCACTGATTCTAAACTTAAAAAAAATTTTTTTAATGATTAAAGACGAAGTTTGAATTGCATACAAAGCTCCAGAAATTAATATCTAATAGGAGATTAGGGTTTCCCTAATGGGCTTCCCTGCTGGCTCAGAGGTTAAAGCATCTGCCTGCAATGCGGGAGACCTGGGTTCAGCCCTGGGTCGGGAAGATCCTCTGGAGAAGGAAATGGCAACCCACTCGGGTATTCTTGCCTGGAGAATCCTATAGACAGAGGAGCCTGGTGGGCTACAGTAAAGAGAAAATTAGAACTACAGATCAGGAGCTCAGAACAGAGGTCAAACGGTAAGACACACATGATATCAATTTTAATTCTTCTCTCCTTGGGGGGAAAAGAAGATTTTTAAAGTGATTGTTTTCCTTTCACTTTTACTGAGACATAATTGATAATCATGTGTAAGTTAAGATGTACAAAACAATGATTTCACTTACATGTATCTTGAAATGATTGTCACAATAAATTTAGTGAATATCCATAATATCATATAGGTGCAAAATTAAAGACATAGTTTTTTTTTTCCTTGCATTGAGAACTCTTAGAATTTCATCTCTATGCAACTTTCATATATAATATACAACAGTGGTAATAATATTTATCATGTTGTACATAATGTCCCTAGTGCTTATTTATTTTATACTTGAAAGTCTATACCTTCTGACTTTCATCCAATATGAAAGAAACTACTTTTTAAAAGATTTATAAAACTACAACTCTATTTTTATTTTTAATAACCACAAGTGGGGTAAGGGTAGAAATATTTTGTAAATAGAACTAAAATTCATCTTTCGATAACATAAGGAGAATTACATTAATGGAAGTAACACAAAATAAATAAGCTAAAGCATATATAGAACCATAAACACGTATCTCTCAAAGGCAGTCTTACAGCATAGACTGGCTAGGTGGCAATGTTTGAATCTTGGCATTACCTTTAGACAGCTCTGTGACATTAAACAAACTTAATCCTTCTGCATCTCAACTTCCTATCTACAAAAGGATAATATGTCTACCTAAAGGACAGAAATGGTATGTACCTAAAAGAAGCAGAAGATATTAAGAAGAGGTGGCAAGAATACACGGAGGAACAGTATAAAAAAGATCTTCACGACCCAGATAATCACAATGGTGTGATCACTCGCCTAGAGCTAAACATCATGAATGTAAAGTCAAGTGGACCTTAGGAAGCATCACTATGAATAAAGCTAGTGGAGGTGATGGAATTCCAGCTGAGCTGTTTCAAATCCTGAAAGATGATGCTGTGAAAGTGCTGCACTCAATATGCCAGCAAATTTGACAAACTCAGCAGTGGCCACAGGACTGGAAAAGGCCAGTTTTCATTCTAATCCCAAAGAAATGTAATGCCAAAGAATGTTCAAACTACCACACAATTGTACTCATCTCACACACTAGCAAAGTAATGCTCAAAATTCTACAACCCAAGCTTCAGCAGTACGTGAACTGTGAACTTCCAAATGTTCAAGCTGGATTCAGAAAAGGCAGAGGAACCAGAAATCAAATTGCCAACATCTGCTGGATCATCAAAAAAACAAGAGAATTTCAGAAAAACACCTACTTCTGCTTTATTGACTATGCCAAAGCCTTTGACTATGTGGATCACAAAAAACTGTGGAAAATTCTGAAAGACCAGAACACCTGACCTGCCTCTTGAGAAATCCATATGCAGGTCAAGAAGCAACAGTTACAACTGGACATGGAACAAACAACTGGTTGCAAATAGGGAAAAGAGTATGTCAAGGCTGTATATTGTCACCCTACTTATAACTTACATGCAGAGCACATCATGAGAAACACTGGGCTGGAAGAAGCAAAAGCTGGAGTCAAGACTGCCTGGAGAAATATCAATAACCCCAGATATGCAGATGACACCACCCTTATGGCAGAAAGTGAAGAAGAACTAAAGAGCCTCTTGATGAAAGTGAAAGAGGAGAATAAGGAAGTTCTCTTAAAGCTCAACATTCCGAAAACTAAGGTCAGGCATCTGGTCCCATCACTACATGGCAAATAGATGGGGAAACAGTGGAAACAGTGACAGACTTTATTTTGGTGGGCTCCAAAATCACTGCATATGGTCACTGCAGTCATGAAATTAAAAGATGCTTGCTCCTTGGAAGAAAAGTTATCGCCAAACTAGACAGCATATTAAAAAGCAGAGACATGATTTGCCAACAAAAGTTCATCTAGTCAAAGCTATGGTTTTTCCGGTAGTCATGTACGGATGTGATATTTGGACTATAAAGAAAGCTGAGCACCAAAGAATGGATGTTTTTGAACTGTGGTGTTGGAGAAGACTCCTCAGAGTCCCTTGGACTGCAAGGAGATCCAACCAGTCCATCCTAAAGGAAATCAGCCCTGAATATTCATTGGAAGGACTGATGCTGAAGCTGAAACTCCCAACACTTTGGCCACCTGATGCAAAGAACTGACTCATGGGAAAAGACCCTGATGCCAAGAAAAACTGAAAACAGGAAGAGAAGGGGATGACAGAGGATGAGATGGCTGGATGGCATCACCAACTCAATGACATGAGTTTGAGTAAACTCCGAGAGTTGCTGATGGACAGGGAGGCCTGGTGTGCTGCAGTACATGAGGTCGCAAAGAGTCAAGATGCAACTGAGCGACTGAAATGACTGACTGACTAAATAGGGTTGATTTGAAAACTAAATGAGTTAAGTATTTAAGTGCTTTACTCCTATTAATTGTTAAATAATAATATATGAACAAAATGGACTTCCCAGGTGGCTCAGAGGTAAAGAACCCTCCTGCCAATACAGGAGACAGAGCAGATGCAAGTTGAATCGCTGGATTTGGAATATCTCTTGGAGAAGGAAATGGCAACTCACTGCAGTATTCTTGCCTGGAAAATCCCATGAACAGAGAAGCCTGGCAAGTTATAGTTTATAGAGTGGCAAAGAGATGGAAACAACTGAGCAACTGAGCACGCACAAACAACATAGTAAGTATACAAAAGTGTTCATTTTTATTATGTATTGGGGAGTTAATGACAAAGATTTGTCTTAATGTAATTTACCTTTACAAGTCTATATTCTTTAGACTAATACCAAATTAGCTTGCATTGCCTCAACACACAATAAATGGCAGGAGGGAAAAACATTCTCAGATATGTATGAGTGGTTTAAAGAAAACTAATTTGACACTGAACTGTCCATAAACAATAAAAAAAAATAGCTAGCACATGTCTTCACAAGAAAAATTTATAATACTGTGAAATTTAAACCAAGAAAAAATTATAAACTGTGAAATTTAAATGAATCATATTTTCCATCTTCTTTCTGGATGATCTTTACTTACACCTCTCCATAGTGTCTAATAGACACGTGCATGCATGCTCAATCGCTCAGGCATGTTCAACTCTTTGCAGCCCCATAGACTGTAGCCCACCAGGCTCCTCTGTCCACAGGTTGCTATGAGTGGGTTGCTATTTCCTTCCCCAGGGGATCTTCCCAACCCAGTGATCGAACCTGCATCTCCTACGTCTCCTGAACTGGCAGGCAGATTCTTTACCACTGTGCCACCTGGGTCTCATACTCTCCATTTATCCCCTGAGTTTCACAAAAGTAGGAAGATCATAAAATCACCCAAAACAAATTTTTTAAATAATTACATCAGGATAACAGGTGTAAATCATAGTCCAAGCAATCCAAGACATACGGTCACCATGGCCAAATTCTTCCCCTGCTCCTCAAGGACACAGTCATAGACGCTTTCTGCTAATGTAACAGAACTAATGGCTTTTGTTACAAGGCCAGTGGTAGATAATTATTTGACTATTTCCTCACCCAGACAACACATGTACTTCAATAGTTAACTGAACACAAATATGAGAACTCCAAAGCACCCTTTGTGATAACACAAAGGAATAATTTTGAACATACAAGACACAAATAAGTAGTTAGCTTATAAGTGATGGAGTGGCTATAGGCCTTAAAACTGGGAAAGACTGCACTAAGAGAAAGAATCTCTGAAAAGCTTTATTATAGTTGAATGATACTTAATTCATCACACTTTGTCATTTTTTCTCAGAAAATACTCCCAGAACCACGTACTGTAAACATGTAAACATGTTTCTATTCATATTAGGAAGTTCAATTAATAATATCTGGCCATCAAAATAATACCATTTTAATTTATAATTTTATATGAAGGTAAAAATAAATTACACTAAAAATTGTAGAGTTGCTAACGAATCACAGATGGGTTTTTTTTTTTTTTTCACAGATGGGTTTTTGTTACGAAAATATTTTTACTTTTAGGTAACTAAAGACTAACTGTGAAAGCCTAAGGATTTTAAGAAGGTACTTCCTGGAGCAAGCTTCAGAAGAAACATTTCTAATGAGAAAAGTTAAGTAGATTAATTACCTGTAAGATAACAATAGCATTTTCTATGGAAAGGTCATCTGATGGTAGGCCCTCACTTTTCCAAATTAACTGTTCACTTTCAGTACAAAGAAATCTCCTCAGATCAAATTCTGAAAAATTAAAGATATCAATGATACTTAATAACAATCTTGTGATTGATGAAGAAAAGAGAATAAAACTACTTAAAATATACTCCGACAAAAGTCCAATGATTATTCTTAATATTCAATCCATCCTTCTGCATTTAGTACCAGAAGTTAAAGAGAAAAAGAAAAATTTAATGATGCAAAGAAATGAAACAACTGAATTAGTTTTCTTCTATTAAATAAATGTTTCACAACTATAATAATTTATTAAAAAACACAAAATTCACAAAGAATTTTGGGATTCCTACATCTCATTTTACCATATGAAATCAGTGTAAAAATTAATAAAATGTTTAACTGCATTCATACAATATCAAAATAATTCAGTGCTCTCAGTTTCAAAAGTGATTTTAGGGGGACAAGAGTCATCATAATAGATTCATTCTCAGAACATTCGTAGAATTTAGCAAATCTAAGCACTTATGGTATCCATTAACTTACAGAAAGTTTTCCTAATCCTAAAAAAGTAAAATGACAAAAATCAGAAGATATGCTTTTCATATACTAAAACTTCAAATTTATGAATTAACTAAATACAAACTTTCAAGACCAGCGAACTTGGTCCATGCTTCCAAACAGGTTTTTCTCAGACCCTCAGGAGCAGCAGAAAGATATGTAATAAATGCAGCAGCTAGTTGAGCTCTTTTAGGAAGAGTAGCTAATTCCTCTGTCATCTCTGCAACCTGAAAAAGAGAAAGAGAAGAGATGGATATGTCCTAAGAGGAAAAAAAAAAAGCTTCACAAATTCAAGCTTTGTTTCTAGGAAAAAAATCATTCATTAGTTTAAAGTAATTACCTATCTTGAATACAATTTTCAAAATGTAAAAATACCAGCAAGACCTTAGATATTGCTGTGATATTAAAACAATGTATGATATCCCAACATATCTATAAAGAATATATTCTTTCATTGAAATTTCCTAATGATTATAATAAACATTGCAAAATACCATCACTTTCTAAAATATGATTAAGACACAAAGAGAATGATCAAAGCCAAAAAACAAACATTAAGCAAGGAGACTTTTTTAGAAGCATAGGGTGGCTAAAGCGTAAGCCTGCACAGAAAGACAACCAATAGAGGAATAACAAAAAGAGAAACAGTTGGCTAGAAGGGGGATTTTAACATTTTCCCATGCCATGCAAAGTTGCTTCAGTTTTAACCTGTGGTTAATACTGAGTCACTGAAAGTGTTTAAACAGAGCAGTGAGTGGTATAATGAGCCTAGGTTTCAGAAAGATTTCAGCTGACAAAGTATCAACTAGTTAAAAGGTCAGAGAGAAGAAGGACAAGTAGAATTCAGGTGAAAAAAAAAAAAACATAAGAGCATTAAGGATGAAAGACAAATATGAGGAATATATGCAAAGGGATACAAATTAATAAAAGGAGTCTAAGAAAATCACATATTTTTCATTTTGATACATAGAAGAAGGATGTCTTATGACACAGAAAAAGAAAAGAGATTTGATATGAGAAAAGAAAAAAATTCAGAGGTGTTTGAGTTCCTGAGACAGTTGAAGGCCAATATCTAAGTACAGTTAGAAATAGGAATTTAAAAGTCAGCATTCTAGAAACATACATCTGATCAAACATCATCATACGGGTTAATATTTTAAAGACTATATGAGAAACCCCAGAGTTTTCTATTTGCTGAGAAGGGATCTGACAAGGAGAATACTAAGAGGCAATCAACATTACTGGATGAGCAGATGAGGATCACCCCTGAGCGAAGGAATCTAACTGGTTAAAGAAAAACAAAATTAAAACAAATGAACAAAGTTAAAATAGAGGATTTCAAAAACAAATAAATGCTCAAAGGTGTCAAACCCTAAGAGGACTATCTTGGTAAAGGAAATCCAAAACAGGCTCTAAAAAGAGTACTAAATTTTCCATCTAATCATTTTCATCCCTACCCTTGATGAATGTGGAGAGTGAAAAAGTTGGCTTAAAACTTAACATTCAGGCAAATAAGACCATGGAATCTGGTTCCCATCAGTTCAGTTCAGTCACTCAGTCGTGTCTGACTCTTTGCAACCCCATGAATCGCAGCACGCCAGGCCTCCCTGTCCATCACCAACTCCCGGAATTCACCCAAACTCACGTCTATCGAGTCAGTGATGCCATCCAGCCATCTCATCCTATGTCATCCCCTTCTCCACCTGCCCCCAATCCCTCCCAGCTTCAGAGTCTTTTCCAATGAGTCAACTCTTCACATGAGGTGGCCAAAGTATTGGAGCTTCAGCTTTAGCATCATTCCTTCCAAAGAACACCAAGGGCTGATCTCCTTCAGAATGGACTGGTTGGATCTCCTTGCAGTCCAAGGGACTCTCACAAGTCTTCTCCAACAGCACAGTTCAAAAGCATCAGTCTTCGGTGCTCAGCCTTCTTCACAGTCCAACTCTCACATCCATACATGATTACAGGAAAAACCATAGCCTTGACTAGACAGACCTTTGTTGGCAAAGTAATGTCTTGGCTTTTCAATATACTATCTAGGTTGGTCATAACTTTCCTTCCAAGGAGTAAGTGTCTTTTAATTTCATGGCTGCATTTACCATCTGCAGTGATTTTGGAGCCCAAAAAAATAAAGTTTGACACTGTTTCCACTGTTTCTCCATCTATTTCCCATGAAGTGATGGGACAGAATGCCATGATCTTCGTTTTCTGATTGTTGAGCTTTAAGCCAACTTTTTCACTCTCCTCTTTCATCAAGAGGCTTTTTAGTTCCTCTTCACTTTCTGCCATAGGGTGGTGTCATCTGCATATCTGAGGTTATTGATATTTCTCCCGGCAATCTTGATTCCAGTTTGTGCTTCTTCCAGCCCAGCGTTTCTCATGATGTACTCTGCATGTAAGTTAAATAAGCAGGGTGACAATATACAGCCTTGACGTACTCCTTTTCCTATTTGGAACCAGTCCGTTTTTCCATGTCCAGTTCTGACTGTTGCTTCTTGACTTGCATATAGGTTTCTCAAGAGGCAGGTCAAGGGGTCTGATATTCCTATCTCTTTCAGAATTTTCCACAATTTCTTGTGATCCACACGGTCAAAGGCTTTGGCATAGTCAATAAAGCAGAAATAGATGTTTTTCTGGAACTCTCTTGCTTTTCCCATGATCCAGCGGATGTTGGCAATTTGATTTCTGGTTCCTCTGTCTTTTCTAAAACCAGCTTGAACATCAGGAAGTTCACTGTTCACGTATCGCTGAAGCCTGGCCTGGAGAATTTTAAGCATTACTTTACTAGCATGTGAGATGAGTGCAATTGTGTGGTAGTGTCACTTCATGGCAAAAAGATGGGGAAACAATAGAAACAGTGACAGACTTTGTCTTCGGGGGGGCTCCAAAATCACTGCAGATGGTGATTGCAGCCATGAAATTAAAAGACATGCTCCTTGGAAGAAAAGCTATGACCAACCTAGACAGAATATTAAAAAGCAGAAACATTATTTTGCCAACAAAGGTCTGTCTAGTTGAGGCTATGGTTTTTACAGTAGTCATGTATGGATGTGACAGTTGAACTATAAAGAAAGCTAACTGCTGAAGAACTGATGCTTTTGAACTGTGGTGTTGGAGAAGACTCTTTAGAGTCCCTTGGACTGCAAGGAGATCCAATCAGTCCATCCTAAAGGAAATCAGTCCTGAATATTCATTGGAAGGACTGATGCTGAAGCTGAAGCTCTAATACTTTGGCCACTTGATGCGAAGATCTGACTCATTTGAAAAGACCCTGATGCTGGGAAAGATTGAAGGTAGGAGAAGGGGACGACGAGGATGAGATGGTTGGATGGCATCACCGACTTGATAGATGTGAGTCTGAGTAAGTTCCAGGAGTTGGTAATGAACAGGGAGGCCTGACACGCTGCAGTCCACGGGGTCGCAGAGTTAGACACTACTGAGCGACTGAACTGAACTGAATTGATCTCCCCTAACTAAAAGAGGAATAGGTTGTTTTGTCTAAAATCCATTCATATAAAGATATTGTGCTTAAAGATTAATTCACAACAGGGCCATTAATATCTAGATCATTTATCTTAAGCCAGCTGACAGTTAACGGATATTTTTCCTTTTCAGTTTTGTTAACAAATATATCATAGATTTCCTGTGTCTTAAACAATGCCTCTTTATGGCCATGGACTGTATAGTCCATGGGGTTGCAAAGAGTTCGACAGGACTGAGGGACTTTCACGTCACTGTATGATGTCAGACAAACCTGTGCATTCCATCTCCTGTGTTCTCTATCGAGCTGATTAATTAAGACTTCTGCAGCTTTAATTGTTTCTTGTGCTTTGCTTACTTCAGCTTCAAGTTTGGCAGCTTCTGAAGTCCTGCTCTGAAATCTATGAAAACATTAAAATTTAACTAAGACAATCAGATTTAAGACGGATTTAATACCTTATGCTTAGGTAGTAAAGGGAACTTTTATACTAGAATTTTAATTAACTATAATATTGATAATATTTGCATATAAAATATCATTATTATAACAGACACGATACCAATGCTTACATTTAAAGGGGAATATTCTCACAAGGCTGTGATATCCTACTACAGTATGTATAAACATCAATATGACATTCAAAGTTCCTGTCATAAGATTGATCTAATTTGTCTTTTCAGTTTTATTTGATTTTATTTAGTCCAGTAAAACTAGATGTCAACATCAGAAGAACTGTATATCTTCAAACAATGCACTATCTTTCATCTGCCATGACTGTCAACGGGCTGTTCCATTATCCAGCTCCTTCCTTATACCTACCTCACCCCTCATTCTAACTCCCACAAATACACACTATCAAAATTACAAATAAAATTTTAAGACTCACATCAAATATTCATCCCATTAGATACAGTCTCTCCCTATGTGCCCAACTGCCAAAGTTTAAAACTTTTTAAATTATTTTCCTAAAAAATGCTCATACAAATTTATTATTTTACTAAATATAATAGCAGATTCCATATGATTACTTAGTCCTTCAACAAATATGTAAGTGCCTTCAAAATGCCAAGGACTAGGCTTCCCTGGCGGTCCAGTGGTTGAGAATCTGTCTGCCAGTGCAGGAGACACAGGTTCAATCCCTGGTCCAGGAAGATCCCACATGCTGTGAGGCAACTAACCCTGTGCACCACAACTGCTGAGGTCCACACACTCTAGAGCCCACAAGCTGCAACCACATCACAACTAGAGAGCAGCCCATGCTAGCTGCAACTGGAGAATACCCACGGATAGCTACAGAGACCCAGCCCGGCCATAGATAAATAAATTCATAAAAGAGAACACATAGGATTGTGCTGATTCTAGGAACAGTTCAAAATAAGTGTTATAATTCTCATTTCATAAATACAGAGACTTGGATCCAAACAGATTATTGCACAGGTCTTGCCAATAGTAATAGAGGACCTAAAATTCATACACAGGTGTGCTATTAAGTTGCAGGCCCTCTATTCTTTATTGCCTCTCTAAGTGCCCTGTTCATCCCTCCCTGAGACATAAGACTCTAGGAGTCACTTGTCCAATATGGCAGCCACATGTAGCTATCTAAATTTAAATTAATTAAAATTAAAAATCCAATTCCTCAGTCATATTATCCACAAGTCCTCAATCATATTATTCAGAAGGCTTTCATCATAATCCTCCCAAAATACCAGTAATGTGATGTAGTGACTAAGAAAAGGAACTGAAAGGAGTCAGACAAATACAGGATATAATGTTTGCTTAGTCATTTACCACTTGCTCAACTTAAGCAAACCTTTCTAATCTTTAGCATTCTAATCACAAATTATGTAAGAATATCCACCTCTCAATATTGTTCGGATGCTAAAAACATGTATATGTAAAGTGCCTAGGACAACATCTGACATGTGCAAATGGCTAATAAATGGAGTCAAAACACTGGTACTATAAGCTAACTACTCAATAAACATTTGATAATTACTTTAGTATGATTAAGTACTGATTCTGAGCATGCAGTATTGAAAAGAATATATCATTTTCCTTATACTACTCTAATTTTATACCAGGAGGGAAATTATGTGATTTCATATCTATATGACTAATATAAAAACATTCAGGAATATTGAAAATATTGAATTTATAGCTTTCACTATAGCTTTATGTATATTAAGTAAATATATATAAATGTAAATAGAGAAGACTGTTTCCTGACTATATATAGAAAAGAAAATTAATAGATTTTAATGTAATGGAACTTTTTCTTGGTACAATAATGTGTATTTCTTCCATAAGAAAAAAAGGAAATGTAATACATGACTTAAAGAAAGTAGCAAGTGATAACATATGCTATATTTAATGACATGGTCTCCAGTTTTCCAATCTTTACAATTCTTAAATGAAAATATTTGTAAGTCCCATACCAGTATTTTTTTTGTCCTATATTAAAAACAATCACAGGAACAAAGAGGTACATGAGGGCTTTAAGATTAATCTCTTTTATAAACAGATTTTAGATTTGCGTATATTTGTATGAAGGAACATTTTTAATACCAAAAAGAGCAAAACTAAAAAGATAAAACATTTTTAACACGATCACGTACCATTCACAATTCCAGACTATGGAATAAGTAGTACTCTAGCATCATCTGCAATACAGAAGTCTAAAATGCTGAGGTCAAAATAATAAAGAAGTAGGAATACCAAATGTAAACACTTCCAGCACTAACACAGTACACTCATTTCTTCCTGCTCAGTTTTCCATTGCTTGGAAATATACACAGTGATAGCTATACAAATGGAAACTTATAATATTTTTGTTTTCATTAAACTTTTTTAAAAGGAATACACTATTATTTTATATCATTCACCATTTTAAAGTGATAATCAAAAACTTAATATATTAATTATAACAGTTTTTTAAAACTTAAGTACCAATTGCGGTCGGTTTTCAAATACTCAAAATATATTTCAAAACTTAACTTACTTTTCTTTGAGTTCTGATACTTTTTGACCAACAGAATTAAGAAGCTCTTCTAGTTTCCTTTTTCTATCTTCAGTTTTCCGCAAATTTCTAAAATATAATTCAATTTCATAGAAGTCACTCTAGTTATCAACAAAAAGCACGAAGAGCACTGTAAAATATAATCTTGCAGTAAACAAATAACAATGAAAATTGTCAATAATTCACGAGTTTTAATACCTTCATTTAGAATTTTATTTGAAAAGCAATGCTAAAATTAAAAGTGTATTCTCTGACCTAACCACATCACTTCCAGGAATCTACATTTTAAAACACTTGTGCAAACAGATTTCTGGATAAAAATGGCTGGATGGCATCACCGACTCGATGCACATGAGTTTGGGTGAACTTCCGGAGTTGGTAATGGACAGGGAGGCCTGGCGTGCTGCAGTTCATGGGGTCACAAAGAGTTGGACACGACGGAGTGACTGAACTGCAGAGAATGTTAAAAAGAGCACAGATTCCAAATATGTTTTAGCTTCTGATAGACTGTGGATAAGTATGTGACACAAAAACAGAAAAAAAAAATCAACTGAAAAAAAGGCAATTATTAAGAATCATAAATGGTATACAAGAAAGGAAATATACTCATAAAATAACATTTAAGCTATAAAAATAATCACAATAATATAAATAGCATGATTTAACATGAAAATTTCACGTATTATATTGAGAAAAATAAGAGACTTAAGCAGCTAATATCTTCTTGTCTAGAGTAAGAAAAAAAAGATGATTCCAAAATTGAACAATGAAGAACATGACATACTTCTTAGTTCGAATTCAGAACAAATGACATAAAATATAACACTAACTCGGCAGCAAATTGAAAGTTTAAGCCCCTAAAGTCATTAAATTTTTCCCACACCTGCCAGATAATGTTTTAGAAATATATGCTGAAAATTTTCAAAAACTTAGAGAAAAACAAAATATTAGCACTAAATTTCTAGACAGCTCTTCAAGAATATTAGAGATACCAAAGGAACATTTCATGCAAAGAAGGGCTCTTTATTTCATGCAAATAAATGACAGAAATGGTATGGACCTAACAGAAGCAGAAGATATTAGGAAGAGGTAGCAAGAATACCTAGAAGAACTATGCAAAAAAGATATTCATGACCCAGATAACCATGATGGTGTGTTCACCCACCTAGAGCCAGATATCCTGGAATGTGAAGTCAAGTGGGGCTTAGGAAGCATCACTACAAACAAAGCTAACGGAGGTGATGGAATTCCAGCTGAGCTATTTCAAATTCTAAAAGAAGATGCGTTAAAGTGCTGCACTCAATATGCCAGCAAATTTGGAAAACTCAGCAATGGCCACAGGACTAGAAAAGGTCAATTTTCATTCTAATCCCAAAGAAAGTCAATGCCAAAGAATGTTCAGACTACTGAACAATTGCTCTCATCTCACACACTAGCAAAGTGATGCTCAAAATTCTCCAAGCCAGGCTTCAACAGTATGTGAACTATGAACTTCCAGATGTTCAAGCTGGATTTAGAAAGTTAGAGGAAGCAGATCAAAGTGCCAACATATGTTGGATCACTGAAAAAGCAAGAGAGTTCCAGAAAAACATACTAATTCTGCTTTATTGAATACGCCAAAGCCTTTGACTACATGGATCACAACAAACTGTGGAAAATGCTTAAAGATATGGGAATACCAGATCATCTTACCAGCCCCCTGAGAAAATGTATGCAGGTCAAGAAGCAACAGTTAAAAATGGACATAGAACAACAGACTGGTTCCAAATTGGGAAATGAGTACATCAAGGCTGTATATTGTCACCCTGCTTATTTAACTTATACGCAGAGTACATCATGAGAAATGCTGGGCTGGACGAAGCACAAGCTGGAATCAAGATTGCTGGGAGAAATATCAATAACCTCAGAAATGCAGATGACACCTATGGAAGAAAGTGAAGAAGAACTTAAGAGCCTCTTGATCAAAGTGAAAGAGGAAAGTAAAAAAGCTGGCTTAAAACTTAACATTCAGAAAACTAAGATCATGGCATCTGGTCCCATCACTTCATGGCAAATAAATGGGGAAACAATAGAAAAAGTGAGAGATTTTATCATCTTGGGCTCCCAGATCACTGCAGATGGTGATTGCAGCCATGAAATTAAAAGACGCTTGCTCCTTGGAAGAAAAGCTATGACAAACCTAGACAGCATATTAAAAAGCAGAGACATTCCTTTGCCAACAAAAGTCCATCTAGTCAAATTATTGTTTTTCTAGCAGTCATGTATGGATGTGAGAGTTGGACCATAAAGAAAACTGAGGGCTGAAGAATTGACACTTTTGAACTGTTGTGTTGGAGAAGATTCTTGAGAGTTCCTTGGACTGCAAGGAGATCCAACCAGTCCATTCTAAAGAAAATCAGTCCTGAATATTCATTGGAAAGACTGATGCTGAAGCTGAAACTCCAATACTTTGGCCACCTGATGAGAAGAACTGACTCATTTGAAAAGACCTTGATGCTGGGAAAGATTGAAGGTGGGAGGAGAACGGGACGACAGAGGATGAGACGGTGAGACGGCATCACCTCCTCAATGGACATGAGTTTGAGTAAGCTCCGGTAGTTGGTGATGGACAAGCAGCCTGGTGCGCTGCAGTCCATGAGGTTGTAAATAGTCAGACACTTCTGAGTGACTGAACTGAAATTTCTAGAATTTATTTCTTGTACCTTAACAGTATTCCTTTACAAAATTTTGCTCTTTCTAAAGGAACTTCTCCCACTTTATCTATCCAACAACTTAAAAGTAGGAAAAGAATGAGTTCATTCTGCTATCCATCTTTTAATTGCTTTTTCTTCATATTTTTGGTCTATTTAACTCTTCTCTTATTCATTTTTTTTTCCTTTTTCTCTAATGATAAACAGTAACAATACTGTGTTACTTTCAAGTGTACAGCACAGTGATTTCTCTAATATATACAGCTAAAATATTGTGTTACTTTCAGGTGTATAACACAGTGATCCAGTTATTTTTTGCAAATTATATTCCATTTTAGTTTATATGATATTGAATAAAATGTCTTGTGTTAAATAATAAAACCGTTTGCTTTCCTATTTTATGTATAATTGTTTGTCTTTTAATAATATACTCCTCATCTGTAAGTAGAGCTGCACTCCAGTGCAGTAACAGGACCAGACGCATGATCCTACATGATCCTACATGCATCTGGTCCTATGCATGTAGGACATGCATGGCATGTTTCTACATGTTTCTATCGCATGGCAAGAGAAAGGGAGAAGGTAGTAATGGTGGCAGATTTCCTCTTCTTGGGCTCTAAAATCACTGCAGATGGTGACTGCAGCCATGAAATCAGACGACGTCACAACTCCTGTGATGAGAAACCTGGACAGAGTGTGAAAAGCAGAGACATCACTCTGCCGACAAAGGTCTGCATAGTCAAGGCTATGGTCTTCCCAGTGGTCATGTACAGCTGTGAGAGCTGGACCATAAAGAAGGCAGAGCACCAAAGAATTGATACCTTTGAACTTTGGTGCTAGAGAAAACTCCTAAAAGTCCCTTGAACAGCAAGATCAAACCAGTCAATCTTAAGGGAGACCAACCCTGAATACTCGTTGGAAGGACTGATGCGGAAGCTGAAGCTCCAATATTTTGGTCATCTGATGTGAACAGACGACTCAGTGGAAAAGTCCCTGATGCTGGAAAAGATGAGGGCAGAAGGAGAAGAGAGAGCCAGAGGATGAGATGATTGGATGATGTCGCTGATGCAACAGACACGAACTTGGGCAGACTTCAAGAGAAGATGAGCGACAGGGAGGCCTGGAGTGCTGCAGACATACTGGGCTACTGAAAAACAACCACCCAATTATGTACAGATCTTTCTTGCAAGTTTTGTTATCTAGGTCTTCTGCCAGTTTCTAATTAGTTTTCCATGATAATAGTTCCACGTGGAGATGTGTTTTTGATGTGTCTGTGGTTAGGTGAGGTGAGCTCTACATTCTTCACTCCATTATCTTGATCTACATTCTTAATTTGTATTTAAATGACTCAGTGTTGTCAGCTGCCTTTTTAGATACAGACAATAAATAAATCCTAATAATATGTCATCAATTGATGAAAATGAAGGTTAGGGTTGTTTATATTTTACATTTAACTTACGATTCTAATCCTGCCTGTTCAGTTTCCAAAGGCTGAATTCGTTCCAAGACATGGGAGTACTGGACATTGGCTTTAACCCAGGCAGCTAAGGGAGCAGCTGCAGTACTGGCACGCTTAGCATTCTGAAAAAACACATCAGAAATTATCCCACATCCTAACTTCATTTGAAATAAAGGTAACGTTAATTTCATTGTATTTTCTTTAAGGATTTGTTTAATAATTTAACCCAAATAATGAAGTTTTCGGTTTACAGCAAAAATAAAAATAAAGTGAATTCCTGTTTTAAGTAAAAAATATATAACCTATTTTTCTTTAAGAACAAATCTTTTTGAACCACATACAATCTTTAATATAACTCTATCATTCTCTTGACATAAATAATTATTAGCCATATTTGTAATGAATACATGTGCCATCCACAACAATCTTCAAGCATCATTTCTTTCTCTTCAATACAAAGAATAGATCTTTATTAGATAAAAGAACTGTTGAAACAACTGCTATTGGCATCAAAGAAGTACATGACATTTTGAATAAAAGATCTAAAAAAGACAAGAACCATGAAATTGAAACTGTTTGCTGAATTAGATATAAGCATTCCAACAGAGAGATGTGTTATTATATGACTAATATACAAGAAGAAATAAAAGCATACAGGCAAATTGGAAGTTATGATTGTTTAGGAACTTACCAATGAGAGCAGATCGTAAGACTCAAACACCACCTAAGATGATAAACCTGTCTCCAACCCTTTAGATTCTAGTTTACCCAATTCTCCTGGTAAATACCTCCCAGCTATAATAGTTACAACTTATTATAAAAAACTTTTACTTTTTTAAATAACTAAAAAACAAATAATGTAAACCATCACATTTTGCCAAGAAGAATATAACAAGAGTATGGAAAGGGAATTTAAGGTATCTGTTAAAATTACCTTTGGATCAAAAGATCCTTTATTTTTAAGTAGAAGTTCTTCAACACTCTCTCTTATTTCCTTTGGAATATTTCGTGCATCAAAGGTTGCTATGTCTTCTCGCACACCTCTCTTTGCAAGGAAGCTAGAAATAAAGCATATTAATTCAAATGAGGCTAAATATAGTTTGCTATTTTTAACAAAAATATCAGTTTAACAGAGTGGTATATACAATACTTTCAATCTATTAGTTAACCAAAGAATAGAGTACTTTTAAAGTATTTAAGTTTCTAAAGTAACATTTCTTCATTGTTTAGACAAGGAGCTCCAGAAAGATGCACAACAGTTTTTTGAAGGTTCTGTGAATACACTGAGGCAATACAATGAAGGAATTATAACACTGAACTCCATCCACATCCCTTTATGTGAACTCCTGAGTAACTGGTACATTATAAGATATGCAAGAAAATATTCTGACTCCTATCTAAGAAAGATATTTTAAGTGCTCTCTCAATTTTAAATCTCCTCCCCCATTTCAGATTGAAAAAGAACTCTACTATCAGAATGAATACCAGCACAAACTATAATGCATTGCTATACTGTGAAATCGAAAGCTCCACATTATATACTGAGTTAACAGTCAGCCTTTTCTCCTCTAGTTTACATCCCTTTTATATTTTCATGGGGCTCTCAGTTGCTCTCTGTATCTCTCTGCCTCTGCCAAGAGTGAAAAACTCTTTGAGAACAGTGACTATATTTTCTTCATCAGTACACCACAGTAAATACATTACTCTGTACCATGTAAAGACTAAATCAATATCCATGTTTATTAAGATGTTCTTAAACACTTTAAGGCATTCGTCTTCTCCTTTGACAATTTTAACAATCACTTATAGGGGAAGGAAAATATAGTTTTTGAAATATGACTACATAGACCATCCTGAAATATTGGGGAAAGTGTGTAACTCTGTACTTAGATGAAGTTCAGTTTGAGAAACAATATAAGAAATCATAAAAATATGAAACAATGTATAATTTACTCATGAAATAACATTTTTCACAAATTCAAAAACTTACCTTTTCATGCTCACCCAAGATGTGTCAAAGATACCCATTAATCTCAAAACGCCTTCCAGAATGTCTCTGATTACATCAGGAGGCATACGCAGGGAACGGATTTCTGAAAGAGATTCTGGCTTAATGTTTCCAACTGCTAGTTTAGCTTCATTGACTAGAGGCTAGAAAACAAAAAGAGTATTTATACATTCAAAAAATATATATGGAAATATGCTAACTCTTTACAAATTATTTAATATTGTCATTTTACTTAAAATAACTAGTTATTAATACCTTTTCTCTTCCAATATAAAAATGCTCTAAAACATACAAAGTACAAAATGTTCAATTGGGGAAAGCTAGAGTTTCTGGCACCATAACTTCCACAATCTAATTTGGAAAATCTAATCTGTTTTGAGACAATCTGCCATTTTCAAGAGGTCTTTTCTTTTCTAATACTTGCTTGCTTATTTAATCAAGCCTCAAAAAAAAAAAAAGCCTAAGAGTTTGTGTTAATTTATCTGCAAAATATTTCTTCTTCTACAGTGTAAACAATATGATTCATGGAAAACAAAGATTATTTTTAACAACCATTAGCTAATTTGGTTACTTTTCCTAGCAGTCTTTCCTTCCTGTTTCTCTTTTATAAACAGTATTAAGTGAAAGCCACACTGGTAATACTATTAGGAAATAACTTATGAGAATAATGTTTAAACTCCAATGTAAAGCTGAAAATCAAGACTATAAATGGCTCTTACAGCATTTCCTATTTTTGTCTTACCTGCACTTCTTTTAATTCATCATCAATTCTGTTCTTCCTTTCTTCAATCTTAATGACTTCTTCTGCTATTCTGTGCTTCAGTCTTTCAAGTTCTGTCTTTTGCTCACTAGCATCCTACAGGAAGATTTAAGCAGGTTCCAATTCATTTTAATACACTCAACATTCAAAAGCATAATACTAAAAATGTTATTTTAATAGCACTATTAAATGCTTTTCTAATATTAATTGACATGAGAGTTTCTAACATGCCTAGGAAACTGATGCTATAATTTATAGTAATGATAATTTATAGTAATTTATATAATTTTAAATAATTTATATTGATTTATAATTTACTCTATATTTCTATTAGGAAATAGGCTTTGATTTAATTTTTCTGAATAGCAAAGCAATAAATGTTTACTATATAAAAATCAAACTGTCAGAAATGCATAATTTAGAAAATGATCATAATAATATACATTTAACACTTGCAACAACCCCAGAGAAATACTATTATGCTCATTTCATAAACAAGAAAACTAAAAATAGAAGTCTTCTCTAATTCTAATAGTAGAATAGTAATAATTCTTAGAGACAAGCTATAGTATTCTAAAATTGTTTCTATATTTTAGACAAAAATTAATTGAAATTATTATACAATAATATGCCAATATATTAACAAAAATTAGTTAAGATTCAAAGAACACAATGATATATTAATAACACGTGATGTTTTTACTCATGAATTCAAAAATCAAGAGTCCCACATATATAAACATGCTTAAACATTATGAATGTTTGTATTTATTTATACTATCAAAAAACCAAGGAGGAAATTCGTCAAGAAACCTTCCAAAAGTTCTAATAACAGAAATTCTCAATCATATTATAATCATTCAAGGAGTTTTAAGACTAATGTTCGGTGTCCTTTCTACACCTATTGTGACAAATATATCACATTACATACATAAACAGAATCATTATCTTGTACACTTGAAACTAATAAAGGTGTATGAGTCAATTATATCTCAATTAAATCAAAAAGAGACCAGAGTCCCCTCCCTCTCTTTCTCTCTACCTGAATTGAAAGAAACAAATTTGCTGTTGAAGCTGGCAACAACAACAAAACTAATGCCTCGTGTCCTATTACCATATCCCTCAGGCACCTGACACGTAACTCAATTAAAATTTTCTACATTCCACCTGTGTATCTCTGCTACCAGTCCTCAAAGGGGAAGGTTCTTTTCCCAAACTCCACAGTATCAAAATATTCCCTAAAGGCCCCACTCATGTGCTTCACATTTTATTAACCTACTTTTCCAATTGTAAGTTACAGCTATTCTGAATATGTACAGCATTTAATATGTGTGTTCTTTCCTTATGTCACAAACCTAGAGTAGCAGGCTTTAAAAGTCGCACAGTATGGTGAACTTATGAAGGAGGCAGAGAGGGACAGATAGGGACTTTGGAAAGATCATGATACACTGCCGTATTTAAAATGGAAAACGAAAAGGACCTATTGTAAGCACATGGAACACTGCTCAGTGTCAGCCTGGGTGGGAGAATGGACACATGTATATGTATGGCTGAGTGCCTTTGCTGTTCACCTGAAACTACAACACTGGTAACTGGCTACATCCCAATACAAAAGGCTTTTTGGTGTCAAAAAAATTAAAATCAAGAAAAAAAAGAAGTTGCAGAATTCAATATTTGTCTCTCTATGCCATCAGTTCAGTTCAGTTCAGTTCAGTTGTTCAGTCATGTCCGACTCTTTGCAACCCCATGAACCGCAGCACACCAGGCCTCCCTGTCCATCACCAACTCCCAGAGTTCACTCAGACTCACGTCCATTGAGTCCGTGATGCCATCCAGCCATCTCATCCTCGGTCGTCCCCTTCTCCTCCTGCTCCCAATCCGTCCCAGCATCAGAGTCTTTTCCAATGAGTCAACTGTTCGCATGAGGTGACCAAAGTATTGGAGTTTCAGCTTCAACATCAGTCCTTCCAATGAACACACAGGACTGATCTCCTTTAGGATGGGCTGGTTGGATCTCCTTGCATTCCAAGGACTCTCAAGAGTCTTCTCCAACACCACAGTTCAAAAGCATCAATTCTTCAGCCCTCAGCTTTCTTTGGATTCCAACTCTCACATCTATACACGACTACTGGAAAAACCATAACCTTGACTAGACGGACTTTGTTGGCAAAGGAACGTCTCTGCTTTTTAATATGCTGTCTAGGTTGGTCATAGCTTTTCTTCCAAGGAGCATCTTTTAATTTCATGGCTGTAGTCACCATCTGCAGTGATCTGGGAGCATAGAAAAAATAAAGTCTCTCACTGTTTCCACTGTTTCCCCAACTATTTGCCTTGAAGTAATGAGACCAGATGCCATGATCTTTGTTTTCTGAATTGTTGAGCTTTCAGCCAACTTTTTCACTCTCCTCTTTGACTCTCATCAAGAGGCTCTTTAGCTCCTCTTCTCTTTCTGCCATAAGGACAGTGTCATCTGCGTATTTGAGGTTATTGATATTTCTCCCAGCAATCTTGATTCCAGCTTGTGCTTCTTCCAGCCCAGCGTTTCTCATGATGTACTCTACATAGAAGTTAAATAAGCAGGGTAAGAATATACAGCCTTGACATACTCCTTTTCCTATTTGGAACCAGTCTGTTGTTCCATGTCCAGTTCTGTTGCTTCCTGACTTTCATACAGATTTGTCAAGAGGCAGGTCAGGTGGTCTGGTATTCCCATTTCTCTCAGAATTTTCCACAGTTTGTTGTGATCCACACAGTCAAAGGCTTTGGCATAGTCAAGAAAGATGAAATAGATGTTTTTCTGGAATTCTCGTGCATTTTCGATGATCCAGCGGATGTTGGCAGTTTGATCTCTGGTTCCTCTGCCTTTTCTAAAACCAGCTTGAACATACTTAGGTATAAAATAACAAACAGAAATGTCGTCTACTTATCACTGAGCAAAATTATTAACATAATACAAGAGGAAGAGTTATTTTTATAGGTCTAATCTAGGTTATCTAGGTAGCTACAGTCTTAGAAATCTCTCTTCCCAGAACAGCCAAGAGAAACGAGTAGCACAGTACACAATGTATCTCAATAATATTCACTACTGTGGCGTGCACAGGCCCACAGAGTACTGAATATTTTCCTTTGTTAATATACAGCTATCAATGATATTAACTTTTATGGGTTTTTTACTGTTTTTCAATTACTAGTTAAAGGTAAGTAACCCAAAAGTGTTCCAACTGCAACAACAGAAGTTAGAAGAATATGAAACAAAGCTTTCAACTTCCTGTGGAAAAAAACAATATTTGATAGATATTTTTATAATAAAAATGACTAGCTGCTTCAGATAAGTATTTGTATTATGTTGTTTCTAAAATTACTTGAGAAAAAAATATGCCAAAGTTTTACAGTATAAAAATTAAATTGATTTTCTGATCTGCTACTTCCAGGTCAGGTAGTCCATAAATGCATATTGTAAACACTGAATGTGAACATAATCATCAGTTATGCGAAAATACTATTGCTTCTGAAGATTTCCCATCTGCCAATGAATTAGTTGACATGCCAGGTGAAATCTTTTTGCTTATGCCACCCTTAGTTCAGCCCAGATAACCCTCTCGTGAAGTTTACAGACAATAAACTTCCTTTCCATGCTCATAAAGCTTTGGTGCATTAGAATTATTCTTTAAGTAAGTATAAAGCAATCATGTAAGAAAAAATAATAATGAGACATGTTCAAGAAAAAGAAAACTTCATAAAATTCCCTCTGAGAGCTAGCTGTAGATGCTGCAACAATGAAATACCACAACAGGCACTAGAGCCAAAAGGAAACACCTAGAAATTGTTTTATATCTCCTGAGAAACAATGTGACAAAGATGGAAAACTGAATAGGAGGGTTAAAAGATAAACTTTAAGAAATTTTGAAGAAAGCAGAACAAATATAAAGTGAGAAAATATAAGAAAGTTAGAGAATCAGACTAGTAAGCCCAAAGCCCAAATAAGAATTCTAAAATGCAAGAACAGAGAAATAAAGGAAAGGAATTATCAATAAAATAATTTAAGGAAATTTCCCAAAACTGAAGGAGGCAAATTTTTACATAGCAAGAACTCACACAGGACACAGTGGATGAAAATAAACCTAAACCAAGGCAAATCACTGTAACTTTAGAACAATGAAAACCAAGATCTAAACAATCCCAAGAGAGGGGGGAAAAAAAAACAAACAGGCTATCCAAACACAGATCAGAAATTAAAATATTGTGTTTTAATCACCAACAATGGAAGCTAGGAGAAAATGGAACAATGCCCTCAAACTCGTGAATAAAATATAAATGTTCCACCCGAGAATACTATTCCTATCACACAACCAACCAACCAAGAACATAGCAAAACGTTCATATACATGAGATCTCAAAACTTATCTTCCATGTACCCTTTCCCCAGAAGCTTCTGGGGCCAAGCTCCAGACATGAGGCAGTAGACCAAGAAGGATCGCAGTACAGCAACTGAGACCAGGCAGAGAAGGAAGCAAGCCACAAGGCTCCAGGAGAGAACGCTACAGGGGGCTGAGGAAAACTATAAAACAGCTGAGGTTTCGGGAAGTCTTCTCAGAATATTTAGAACACATTTTTAAACAGGCAATTTATGGAGTCATATTACCACTTCCCTTCCCAACTATCAGAAGTCAGGGGAAAAATGATTATTCATCTAAGAAATTAAGTCAAAGAAGCTCAGGATTTGGAATTACCAGGCCAAGGACTACAAAGCTAAGGTTGAGAACAAGATTTTCATATGAAAAACAAGGGCATCACATTTCCTTGCTGATTAATGATGCTGAGTATCTTTTCATATCTTTGTGAAACATATGACCCCTTTATATAAGTCTTTTTTCGTGAAAGGCCAGTGCAAATCTTTTGCCTATTTGCAAACTGAATTGTTAGTTTTATTAGTATTGAGTTGTAATCATTTCTATACATGTTGGAAACAAGTTTTTTTTTTTTTTATCAAATACACATTTGTCAATATTTTCTCCAAGTATGTGACCTGTCTTTCATTTTCTTTTTTAATTTCTATGAGGTCCAATCTGTTATTTATTTTCCTCTTCTGTTTGGTATCATGTCTAATAAATCCCTGCTTTACCCAACATCATAAACATTTTCTCCTTAATTTTCTTCTGAAGTTTTATAATTTTATGCTATACATTTAGGTCTATGTTTCATGTCAATTTATTTTTCGTATGTCTGAGTTTTTTTCCTCTCTTAACAAATATCTAAATATTCCAGTACCACTTCTTAAAAGGATATTCCTTTACACATTTAAATGATATCATTGTATGAAATTAATTGACCATGTATGTGTGAGTCTGTTTCTGGATTCCATAGTGTTCCGATAGGCACTATGCTTACCACTACACCAGTGTTACCCTACCTTGACTACTGTAGATTTATAGTAAGTCTTTATATCATAATAAGCCCTCCAACATTGTTACTTTTAAGACTTTCTAAAAGTGTCATTTACTTTTATTGAGATATATACACTAGTCTGAAAAACCCTGAAATTAATTTAAATAAAAGAGGCATTAGACTTGAAGTAAGGTTAACATCACCCACATGGAGATGGTGAAACATATTTAAGACACAAGCATGGATGTAAAACTAACAGAATTTAAGGATTCTTTAGATGCATGGGTTAAGGGACAGAAGTCTAACACAATTTATAAATTCTGTTTTGAACAATTAGCTATATTGTACTGCCATAACTAAGAAAAGCAATACAGGAAAGGAAATGAGTTTAGTTTTGAACCTGTTTTGAATTGCAAGGCTTATAGGACTTTCAAGAAGACCTATCTAACAGATTACTGATTATCTAAGTCTGAAGGTCAGAGGAGGAATCGGGCTAAAGGACAAAAAATTATGGACTTAGTGGTAGTGAGTAAGTAATCAGTACCAAAAAGCAAGGTAATGAGCAGAAGCACACAGAAAAGGTAGGCAAATGTGAAAGGATATCCCGGCAACGGGGAACAAGATGGCAGAGGAGTAGGTGGACGTGGAGTACATCTCTCTTCATGGACACATCAGGAACACACCTTCAGATACAGAAGTGCATGCAGAACACAGGCTGAGAGTGGACAGGAGTACCTGACCAACAGAAAAGAATACATAGAACCATGCAAAACTCAGTAGGATGAAGGAACTAGGGGGAAAAACAGGACTGGACCTGCCCTCCCCAGTGAGGGAACTGAAGCAGGGGTCTGAACCCCACATCGGGCAACTGTCTGGGTTAGAGGAAAAACACTTAAGGCTGAGAGTGAAGCAGCTGATCTGTGGCAGCCTAAACAGAATGAGAATCAGACAGTCCTTGCCATAGCCATACATCCCTAGACAGGGACACAGGTCCCCTAGAAGGTACAGCAGCTGGGAGCTGGAGCTTAGGGATTGTGGAGCAATCCCAGAGTGAGAGCTGCTGTTGATTGCAGAGAGACGGATCAAGGAGATGTGAGGAAGGAGACTGTGGTAGGAAATGCCTGTGGAGGAAAGGCAGGCAGCCATGGAAGCAAAGAGACATGCTGAGTCATACATAGAGGGTAGAGCCATCACCCTAGCCTTTCTCCCACCACATGCCAGCATCAGCAGCTGAACAGTAGAGAGGCTGGCCCACCAAACGCCTGATGCCATGAACTACACAGTAGGACCCCACGCAGGGTGCTCCTTTAACTGTCTGACCCGTCAACCTATAGATTAGTACCCTAACCAAGGGGGCCCGTCTGTGTGCCTGTTGCTGCTGCTGCTGCTGCTGCTAAGTCGCTTCAGTTGTGTCTGACTCTGTGCAACCCCATAGACAGCAGCCCACAAGGCTCCTCTGTCCCTGGGAGTCTCCAGGCAAGAGCACTGGAGTGGGTTGCCATTTCCTTCTCCAACACGTAAAAGTGGAAAGTGAAAGTTAAGTCACTCAGTAATGTCCGACTCTTAGTGAACCAACCCATGGACTGCAGCCTACCAGGCTCCTCTGTCCATGGGATTTTCCTGGCAAGAGTACTGGAGTGGGTTGCCATTGCCTTCTCCACTATGTCTGATGCCCTGAAAAACAGAGAAGGTCCCCAGGCAAGGAGGCCCTCTAAGTGCCTGAACAGGCAGAGCTACAGAGAAAGACTGGCCAAGTTCAGTTCAGTCGCTCAGTCGTGTCCGACTCTTTGCGACCCCATGAATCGCAGCACGCCAGGCCTCCCTGTCCATCACCAACTCCCGGAGTTCACTCAGACTCACGTCCATCAAGTCAGTGATGCCATCCAGCCATCTCTTCCTCTGTTGTCCCCTTCTCCTCCTGCCGCCAATCCCTCCCAGCATCAGTCTCTTCCAATGAGTCAACTCTTCACATGAGGTGGCCACAGTACTGGAGCTTCAGCTTTAGCATCATTCCTTCCAAAGAAATCCCAGGGCTGATCTCCTTCAGAATGGACTGGTTGGATCTCCTTGCAGTCCAAGGGACTCTCAAGAGTCTTCTCCAACACC
>SJXQ01004852.1:0-86205 GCA_006408695.1 Aepyceros melampus | reverse complement strand
TCCTTTTCATTATAGGGGACTGGAATGCAAAAGTAGGAAGTCAAGAAACACCTGGAGTAACAGGCAAATTTGGCCTTGGAATACGGAATGAAGCAGGGCAAAGACTAATAGAGTTCTGCCAAGAAAAGGCACTGGTCATAGCAAACACCCTCTTCCAACAACACAAGAGAAGACTCTACACATGGATATCACCAGATGGTCAACACTGAAATCAGATTCATTATATTCTTTCCAGCCAAAGATGGGGAAGCTCGATACAGTTAACAAAAACAAGACCAGGAGCTGACTGTGGCTCAGATCATGAATTCCTTGTTGCCAAATTCAGACTTAAATTGAAGAAAGTAGGGAAAACCACTAGACCACTCAGGTATGACCTAAATCAAATCCCTTATGATTAATCAGTGGAAGTGAGAAATAGATTTAAGGGCCTAGATCTCATAGATAGAGTGCCTGATGAACTATGGATGGAGGCTGGCCAAAGAGGCCTTTTAATTGCCAGCTACAAGAGGCTCGATACAAGACTGACAGGGCCATAACTCCTGCAGCTGAGGCAGCCCATGTCCTTGAACACTTGGCGCTGCCAGGGTTCCCACAGGCCAAGCAGCTGTGCCAACTTCATGTTCAATCCTTACTGGGGCAGAGCTGCCATAGGCAAAAAACGTCTTGCATCTATGCACGAAGGGTCACTTCGGTCCTGTCCAACTCTGCAACGCTGTAGACTGTGGCTTGCCAGGCTTCTCTGTCAGGGGGAATCTCCAGGCAAGAATACTGAAGTGTATTGGCCAACGTTGGTTGCCATACCTTCTAGAGCACTGTAATTCCTGCTGCCCTAGCCACCAACTCCCTGAGTACCTGGAGCTGCCAGAATCCCTGCGACCCAAGAAGCTGCACCACCTCTGCACCTGGCCCTCACTGGGCAAACCCAAGTCCTCCAGGGCAGCCTCGGGAGCAAACCACAGTGGACGACTCACATGTAGAAGTGAAAATAAAACCACAATTGAAACCCAGGGGCAGTGTGGCTAAGGAAGAAGACCCAAAACCTTCCCACCAGCTGTACAAGCTGCAGATTAAATCCACACAATCAAATAGATAGACTCTGTCTATGGAAAATATAATAGGCCATTGAGAGCTCCCACAAAAGAAAACACACCAGTTCTGATAGCTGTGGACATTGGAGGCAAGAACACACAGGAGTAGGACCAGATTAGAATCTGAGCTGCCCCCACAGCAGGTCTAGAGACCAGCACAGTGTTGCAGGGCATCCTAAGGAGGCAAGGTAGACTGTGAGTCCCAGGGAGGGAAAGGACCCTGACAGCAGTGACTCAAGAAAAACATTTATTACTCTTATCTTTTCACTGTTCTATAGATGCTTTTGGATTTTATTTTCTTTTTTATTCCTTGTTTTATGCTCCACTCTGATATACTTGTCCATTTTATTGGCACTAGGAAATCTAATTAAGTTTCTGAGGGTTTTTTTTTTTTTTTTTCCCTCAGTTACAGAGAGAACTGTACAGAGGTTTATTGTTGTTATAAACCACTGGCTCTATGTTGGGCTTTTGCAGTTCTGTAGACATTTTTCTTCTTTTCAATTTTCATTTTTAACTTTTTAAACCTATTCTTATTTTTTCTACATTTATTACTTTGTTTGCTTTTCCTACTGTTCTTTTCCCCTTGCAGTTAATCTTTCATGTATATAACCCTTTATGTACCTATATTTAAGTTTGCATACTATTCTTTCTTTCCTTTCCTCTCAAAATATTTTTTAGTTTTATTTTCACTACTTTATTCCCCAACTGGCATCTTGCTTTAATTTTGTTTTCCATTTGTGCTTTATCTAGTTACTAACTGGCAGAAATAACTTTTGGTTTCCTTTGCCCTCCAGGTCAATCTATTATACTTTATTTTTGTTGGATTGTTTTGATTTTGCTTATGGGTATATATGTATATGTGTATATTCAGTCACATTTTTTATTATCATCAACATCTGCCTCTACATTGGGCTTTTGTGGTTCTTTTCTTTTCTCTTGCACATAATTTTTTAATTTTTGATTCTTAAAACCAATTATATTTTTTCTCCACTTATTCCTTTGTATGTCTTTCCTACTGTTCTTTTCCCCTTGCAGTTAAAGTATATAAATCTTCTTTATCTACCTCTATTTAACTTTGCATATCAATTATTCTTTCTTTTCTTTCTTTCCCTTCCTCTCAATATATTTGTTAATTTTGCTTCTCCATTTGGCACTTTGCTTTAGTTTTGCTTTCCAGTTTGTGCTATAGTTTTGTTCTTAATTGGTAAATATAATTTATTATTTCCTCTGTTCGCTGGGTCAATCTACTGCACTTTATTTTTGTTGGACAGTTTTGACTTTGCTCATGGATGTATATGGATATGCGCATGTTCCATTATTTTAATTATTACTTGCCTGATTTTCTAACTACCATTTGTCTGAGGTTATTCTTTGGTTTCTTGTTTTGGAGTATTTGTTTAATCTCACTTAATGCCATAACAAATGACATGTTCCTGACCAGAGATCAAGCTGAACCTTTAGAGTGGGAGCACTGAATCCAAGACTCTGCACTACCAGAGAATCAACCCTAGGGAGCAAGAGATAGTGAAAACTCACACAAAGCGAACGACTTGAATACAAGACCCAGCATCACCCAACCACCAGTAGCATCCTGTGCAGGACACCTCATCTACACAAACAAAACAAAAATACAAACCCAATAATCACCATACAGGATTAACATCTCTGTCAGCCTTGCCCATCAGAGGAAAAGCAAACAAATAAACAAAAACAATTTAGCACAAATCTCACCCTATGCAAAGTTTACACAAATCACGAACCAACCTTAGGAAAGCTGAAACCAAGAGGAAGAAAAAAATCAACCTTGAAGCCTGGGAAATGGCGACCTCAAACACAATAATTTTAAAAAAATAATAATAATGAAAAGGCAAGAAAAATATTACCAACATAAATGAAGGAACAAATGAGAAATACAGAAATTCAAATAAAGAGGAAATAAGCAAACTACCTGAAAAAGAATTGAGAATAATGATAGTAAAAGATGATCAAAAAACCTTGAACACAAAATGGAGAAAATGCAAGAATCAATTAACAAAGACCTAGAAGAATTAAAGAATAAACATACAAACAACACAATTACCGAAATTAAAAATACTCTAGAAGGAACCAAGAGCAGAAAATCTGAAGCAGAAGAATGAGTCAGTGAGCCGGAAGATAAAATGGTGGAAATAACTTCTGAAGAGCAGAATAAAGTAAAAGGAATGAAAAGAACTGAAGATAGTCTCAGAGACCTCTGGGACAATATCAAATGCACCAACATTCGAATTATAGGGGTCCCAGAAGAAAAACAGAAAAACAAAGCATATGAGAAAATTTTTGATGAGATGACAGTTGAAAATTTCCCCAACATGGAAAGAGAAATAGTCAAGTCCCAGAGGCACAAAGAGCCCAACACAGTATAAACTCAAGGAGAAACATGCCAAGACACATACTAATCAAACTAACAAAGACTAAACACAAAGAAAGAATGTTAAAAGCAGCAAGGGAAAAGCAACAAGTAACATACAATGGAAACCCCATATGCTTAAAAGTGAAATGTTCAGCAGAAACTCTTCAGGCCAAAAGGAATGGCAGGATATACTTAAAGTACTGAAAGGGAAAAATCTACAAGCAAGATTACTGTACCCAGTAAGGATCTCATTCAAAATTGATGAAGAAATAAAAACTTTTCAGACAAGCAAAAGTTAAGAGAATTCAGTACCAACAAACTAGCTTTGTAACAAACAGTAAAGAGACATATGTAGTCAGGAAATACACAAGAAGAAAAAGATCTACAAAACAAACTTCAAACAATTAAGAAAATGGCAATAGGAACGTATATATCAGTAATTACTTAAACTGTTTAAATACTCCAACCAAAAGACACAGACTGGCTGAATGGATACAAAAACAAGACCCATATACATACTGTCTTCAAAAAACCCACTTCAGACTTAAAGACACATATAGACCTAACAGAAGCAGAAGATATTAAGAAGAGGTGGCAAGAATACACGGAAGAACTGTAAAAAAAAGATCTTCATGACCCAGATAATCATGATGATGTGATGTCTAATCTAGAGCCAGACATCTTGGAATGTGAAGTCAAGTGGGCCTTAGAAAGCATCACTACGAACAAAGCTAGTGGAGGTGATGGAATTCCCATTGAGCTGTTTCAAATCCTGAAAGATGATGCTGTGAAAGTGCTGCACTCAATATGCCAGCAAATCTGGAAAACTCAGCAGTGGCCACAGGACTGGAAAAGGTCAGTTTTCATTCCAATCCCAAAGAAAGGCAATGCCAAAGAATGCTCAAACTACTGCACAATTGCACTCATCTCACATGCTAGTAAAGTAATGCTCAAAACTCTGCAAGCCAGACTTCAGCAATACGTGAACTCCCTGATGTTCAAGCTGGTTTTAGAAAAGGCAGAGGAACCAGAAATCAAATTCCCAACATCTGCTGGATCATGGAAAAAGCAAGAGAGTTCCAGAAAAACATTTATTTCTGCATTCTTAACTATGCTAAAGCCTTTGACTGTGTGGATCACAATAAAACTGTGGAAAATTCTGAAAGAGATGGGAATACCAGACCACCTAACCTGCCTCTTGAGAAATCTGTATGCAGGTCAGGAAGCAACAGTTAGAACTGGACATGGAACAACAGACTGGTTCCAAATAGGAAAAGGAGTACATCAAGGCTGTATATTGTCACCCCGCTTATTTAACTTCTGTGCAGAGTACATCATGAGAAATGCTGGACTGGAATAAACACAAGCTGGAATCAAGATTGCTGGGAGAAATATCAATAACCTCAGATATGCAGATGACACCACCCTTATGGCAGAAAGTGAGGAGGAGCTAAAAAGCCTCTTGTTGAAAGTGAGAGAGGAGAGTGAAAAAGTTGGCTTAAAGCTCAACATTCAGAAAACGAAGATCATGGCATCTGGCCCCATCACTTCATGGGAAATAGATGGGGAAACAGTAGAAACAGTGTCAGACTTTGTTTTTTTGGGCTCCAAAATCACTGCAGATGGTGACTGCAGCCATGAAATTAAAAGGCGCTTACTCCTTGGAAGAAAAGTTATGACCAACCTAGATAGTATATTCAAAAGCAGAGACATTACTTTGCCGACTAAGGTCCGTCTAGTCAAGGCTATGGTTTTTCCTGTGGTCATGTATGGATGTGAGAGTTGGACTGTGAAGAAGGCTGAGCGCCGAAGAATTGATGCTTTTGAACTGTGGTGTTGGAGAAGACTCTTGAGAGTCCCTTGGACTGCAAGGAGATCCAACCAGTCCATTCTGAAGGAGATCAACCCTGGGATTTCTTTGGAAGGAATGATGCTAAAACTGAAGCTCCAGTACTTTGGGCACCTTATGCGAAGAGTTGACTCATTGGAAAAGACCCTGATGCTGGGAGGGATTGGGGGCAGGAGGAGAAAGGGACGACCGAGGATGAGATGGCTGGATGGCATCACGGACTCAATGGACGTGAGTCTGAGTGAACTCCTGGAGTTGGTGATGGACAGGGAGGCCTGGCGTGCTGAGATTCATGGGGTCGCAAAGAGTCGGACATGACTGAGCAACTGAACTGAACTGAACTGATAGACTGAAAGTGAAAGGAGGGGAAAATATATTCCATGCAAACGGAAAGCAAAAGAAAGCTGGAGTAGCAATCCTCATATCAGACAAACTAGACCTTAAAATAAAGATTACAAGAGATAAAGAAGGACATTACATAATGATCAAGGGATCAATCCAAGAGGAATACATATCAACTGTAAATAACTATGCACCCAACATAGGAGCACCTCAATACATAAGACAAACACTAACAGATCAAAAAGGAGAAATTGACAATAACACAATAATAGTAGGAAACTTTAACACCACTCACATCAATGGACAGATCATTAAAACAGAAAATTAATAAGGAAATACAAATCTTAAATGATATATTAGACAAAATGAATCCCATTGATATCTTCAGGACATTCCATCCAAATGTAGAATACACCTTCTAAAGTGCACATAGAATATTCTCCAGGACAGACTACATCCTGGCTCACAAATCAAACCTCAGTAAATTTAAGAAAATTGAAATTGTATCAAGCATCTTCTCCTACCACAACACTATGAGACTAGATATCAATTACAAGAAAAAAAACTGTTTAAGAAACACAAACACATGAAGATAAACAACACGTTTCTAAATAACCAACAGGTTACTGAAGAAATCAATAGAGAAATCAAAAAATCTCTGAAACAAATGACAAAAAACACAACAACTCAAAACCTATGGGATGTAGCAAAATATTTCTAAGAGGGAAGTTTATAGCAATACAATCCTACCCAAGAAACAAGAAAAACATCCAACAGATAACCTAACTTTACACCCAAAACAACTGGAAAAACAAGGACAAAAATTTAAAAATTAGTAGGAGTGAAATCATAAGGATCTGAGCAGAAATAAATGAAAAATAAATGAAAGAAACAACAGTAAAGATTTATAAAACTAAAAGCTGGTTCCTTGAGAAGATAAACAAAATTGACAAACATTTCAACAGACTCATCAAGAAGAGAGAAGAATCAACAAAATCAGAAATGAAAAAAGAGAGGTTACAACAGACAATGTAGAAATACAAAGGATTATAAGAGACTATCAAGAACAAATATATGGCAATAAAATGGATAACCTGGAAGAAATGGACAGATTCTTAGAAAAATTCAATCTTCCCAGATTGAACCAGGAATAAATAGAAACTATGAACAACCCAGTTACAATCACTGAAATCAAAGCTGTGATCAAATATCTCTCAAAAGACAAAAGCCCAGGAACAGATGGCTTCACAGGTAAATTCTATCAAACATTTACAGACAAGCTAATGCCGATCCTTCTAAAACTCTTTGAAAAAACTGCAGAAGAAGGAACACTTTTGAACTCATTCTATGAGGCCACCATCACCCTGATACCAAAACCAGACAATGACAACACAGAAAAAGAAAACTGCAGGCCAATATCACTGGAGAACATAGATGCAAAAATCCTCAGCAAAAGTTTAGCAAACAGAGTTCAGCAACACATCAAAAAGCTCATAGACCATGATCAAGCTGGGTTTATTCCAGGGATGCAAGGACTCTTCAATATACGCAAATCAATCAATCAATGTGATATACCATATTAAATTCAATGATAAAAAATATATGATAATCTCAACAGATGCAGAAAAGCCTTTGACAAAATTCAGCACCCATTTATCTATAGATTCAATGCAATACTTATCAAATTACCAAAGGCTTTTTCACAAAATGCCAAAAAAACAAAAAATTGCACATTTCATATGAAAACACAAAAGATCCTGAATAGCCAAAGAAATCTTGAGAAATAATGGGAGTTGGAGAAATCAACCTTCCTGACTTCAGATTATACTAAAAAGCTACATTCATCAATACAGTATAACAGAAACAGAAATATAGATCTATGGAACAGCTATATATAAAACTGGATAGCTACATGTAAAAGAATGAAATTAAAACACTTCCTAACACCATACACAAAGATAAACTCAAAATGGATTAAAGACCTAAATGTAAGACCAGAAACTGTAAAACTCTTAGAGGAAAACATAGGCAAAACACTCAATGACATAAATCAAAGCAATATCCTCTATGGCCCACCTCCTAGAGTAATGGAAATAAAACAAAAGTAAACAAGTGGGACCTGATTAAGCTTAAAAGCTTTTGCACAGCAAAGAAAACTATAAGCAAGGTGAAAAGACAACCCTCAGGCTGAGAGAAAATAATAGCAAATGAAACAACTGACAAAAGATTAATTTCCAAAATATACAAGCAGCTCATACAACTCAATACCAGAAAAACAAACAACCCAATCGAAAAGTGGTAAAAAGACCTAAACATATTTCTCCAAAGAAGACATACAGATGTCTAACAAACAAATGGAAAGACACTTAACATGGCTCATTATTAGAGAAATGCAAATCAAAATTACAATGAGATATCACCTCACACCAATCAGAATGTCTGCCATCAAAAAGTCTACAAAGAATAAATGCTGGAGAAGGTGTGGAGAAAAAGGAACGCTCTTGCATTGTTGGTGGGAATGCAAATTAATACAGCCACTATGGAAGATGGTACGGAGATTCCTTAAAAAGTCAGGAATAAAACCACCATACGACCCAGCAATCCCACTCCTAGGCATACACCGTGAGGAAACCAAATTGAAAAAGACACGTATCCCATTGTTCACTGCAGCACTATCTACAATAGCTAGAACATGGAAGCAACCTAGATGCCCATCGAAGATGAATGCATAAAGAAGTTGTGGTACATATACACAATGGAGTATTCAGCCATAAAAAGGAACGAATTTTAGTCAGTTCTAATGAGGTGAATGAACCTAGAACCTATTAAGCAGAGTGAAGTGAGTCAGAAAGAAAGATCAATATCGTATTCTAACACACATATGAGTGAGTGAAGTCGCTCAGTCGTGTCCGACTCTTTGCATCCCCATGGACTGCAGCCTACCAGGTTCCTCTGTCCATGGGATTTTCCAGGCGATAGTACTGGAGTGGATTGCCATTTCCTTCTCCAGGGGATCTCCCCGACCCAGGGATCGAACCCGGGTCTCCCACATTGTAGACACACACTTTACCGTCTGAGCTACCAGGAAGTCCAAACACATATATATGGAATCTAGAAAGATGGTACTGAAGAATTTACTTACAGGGCAGCAGTGGAGAAGGAGACATAGAGAACAGACTTATGGACACTGGGAGAGGAGAGGAGAGGGTGAGATGTAGGGAAAGAGTAACGTGGAAACTTGTATTTCCACACGTAAAAGAGATAGCCAATGAGAAGCTGCTTTATGGTTCAGGAAACTTAAACAGGGCTCTGTATCTACCTAGAGGGGTGGGATGGTTCAAAACGGAGGGGATATATGTGTACCTATGGCTGATTCACGTTGAGGTTTGACAGAAAACAGCAAAATCCTGTAAAGCAATTATCCTTCAATAAAAAAATAATTTTTTAAAAAAAAGAATACCCTGGCAATAAAGAATGCAGAGAAATCTCCCTTGGGACGGTTCAACCAAAGAAAGGCAATGTAAAAAGAAGATACAATCAAAATATTAAAAATATCATGAAAGTATAAATAGAATGAATAAAGATATTTTATAAATCCTAAGAATATCAAAAACAGGCTTGAAGCCTGAAGGAGATAATATTAAGAAAAATAAAAGAAAATATTAACTAACGGAGGGTAAACAAAAGCAGTTACAGACAAATCTATACCAATTAAAATGTTTATACTTTTGTATTTATAGATTTAGATAAATTAGTGTATGAACAACTCAGGAGACTACAGTTGTGATTTTAAACAATATGGGAAAATAATACACTCCTTCCAAAAGTTCAAATACACAACACTATCAGTCTACTCAATATAGACAAGCAATACTTTTTAAGTCCATTTAAGTAAAGTCATTATTTTTCACACTGAACCACAACCAGGTATAAATGGCCATCCTATTGTTTGCATCTCTGTGCTTCCTTTAAATGTTACCTGCATTGATACTGTGATCTCTTGAAGAGCAGCATCTGCTTCGTCTTGCTTAGTTTTAAGTAATACACTTTGTTCTCCAGCTGTTCTGTTCAATTCGGCCACAAGAGCTTTAGCTTCATTTAGTTTAGATACACCAGCCTACATTAATAAAAGAGATTGACAATATTAAAAGAAAAGGAATTCTATATACATAGGGTAAACAGTCTATAAGAATGAATGAAAAAAATATAAATGTGTACATTTACCACATCTGCAAGTGAACTTGGGTTTTTTCTTATTGCTAATTATAACAATTTAGTCAACTGTTTACCCAGTAAGATGCAGAAAAAGACTCCACAAAGGCTTTAGAGAAAAATGGATCTTAAAGCATCACAGTAAAGCTGAATATATTAACATATATTAATTAGCTTACCCAGTGGGGTTTTAGTCAACTGCATTAGACAGGAAAGAAAATAGAAAGAAAAAATACTCAGTAAACCTTTCTAATTTTTCAGTCTCATTAACTGAACAAAAGGACCTCAGGGACCACTCTTTTTATGCTGGACATGCCTTGGTTTTGTTTGTCCATTATCCAACTATTTTATAAGAGACTGCCTTACATAGGGTGCTGGTTAGCAATCACTCCAAATGCTTTGCCTATTCTTTGGGCAGGGGGGCGGGGTGGGGGAGGTGACCCTGGTCTGGCCATTATAACACTCCATTCCACTGTCCATCAAAAATCCAAGGAATGAACATGAAATATATTCTCTCTGTTCTTCAATACAATTGCATTTTTGTCACAAACGAATCAGAAGAAAGATAGCAATGGCAAAAAAAGGGAATGTAAACTTGGTGGCTCAGACGGTAAAGCTTCTGCCTACAATGTGGGAGACCTGGGTTTGATCCCTGGGTCAGGAAGATCCCCTGGAGAAGGAAATGGCAACCCACTCCAGTATTCTTGCCTGGAAAATCCCTTGGACCAAGGAGCCTGACAGGCTACAGTAGTCCATGGGGTCACAAAGAGTCAGACACGACTGAGCGACTTCACTTCACTTCACTTCACTTCACACAGTATTTACTGAGCGCCCAGTACAGAGGACAGGCATCATGCTGGTTCTTTGCATCAGCATTTCATCTACTGTACACAAGACATTGACCCAATAAAGCTAGAACTCAGTAAATTTATTCACCTCAAATACAATAGAGAACTAAATCAGGAAATTAACTTTTCAAAGCATGTGCAGTTAGTGGCTTAATATAAATGAAAGTAAATCAGTAGAAAGAAGGATAAAGATAACTCTGTCAATTAACGTTCCTGGTTTCCTACCCTTACAAAGAGAAGCAAGAACTCTGGAGAGAGAATGCTCTCTGACAGAATCTGAGGCTAGCATTCTAATAGCACACTTAAGCTGAAGCTCTACAATTATAGAAATACAAAGAGTTCAAAATGTAAGTGACATAAATCAGAATATAATAAATTATACATAATAATGAAATATATATAATAAAATATACTTTTAAGAATATGTTTATAAAATATAATTATAAAGTCTACTATAAAACATAATATCATATATTATGTTTTAATTAATAATAGGCACTTTTGATTTCTAAAATAAGTTCATGTGAAAAAGATATTTAAAACCAGCACAATAAGCTATCAAAAGCACACAAATAACATGCATAGTGAAGTAAAGAAATAATATTCAACCAAAAAAAAAAATACAAAACCATTACTATAAGCTAATGGGCAATATAGATAGGTGAGACAGTTTTCCAGGATACTTAATACAGTATAATATCTATTTATGGCATTGTGATTTACAAATCCTTGTCCCTTACACATAAATAATTTTAGATCACCAATAATGTACCTGCAAATGACTTTGTCTTTTTAATAATTCCTCTTTCTTGCTGCTACTAATGGCAGAATACATACGTAAAAAGGTCATATATCGGCTTGGTGTAGCACCATATGCTTTACAAGACTCATGGATTAATAAAAAAGATTTTAGAAAATCAGGATCAACTAGAAAGAGAAAAAAAATGACAATGTAAGTATGGTCCATTAAGAATTACAGAAAATAAATTTAACTATATCTTTTTCTACTCAATGAAATTATGAGATAATATATTTGCTTAAAGGTGAACAGGTATTCCTAGGTATCCATGCATAGCTTCCATTTTTCTTATTAATTTGCATTATTTTTTCCAGTGGTCTCTACACTTCAACTGTACATATATACCTTTCCCTGTATTTCCCCTGACAAGTTTTATTGCTACAAGAAAGATAAATCTATAGTTTCCCAGGTCAATTAATTGGGACTATGTAACATGTAGTCTAAAATAAGCTTACTAAAAGCTGTATGAGTGGAAAAGATATACCAAACCAAATAACACCTATTCCCTCCTATGTACATGGGAAGAAACAGGGCTTCAAAAATCAAAAAATTAAGAACAAGCTCTCGTTAGATTCAATATACACATGTGTGCTCAGTCATGTTCAACTCTTTGCAAACCCATGGACAGTAAGTAGTAGCCCGCCAGGCTCCTCTGTCCATGGAATTTTCCAGGTAAGAATATTGGAGTGGGTTGCCATTTTCTCTCCAGGGGATCTTCCTGACCCAGGGGTCAAACCCACATCACCTACACCAGCTGGTGGATTCTGTATTACTTGAGCCACCTAGGAAGCCGATATATACATGACCAAACACATTATCTCTCTCTTGTTGTCTCAACCTATTCCCCTCTGTATTCTCTACCCCAGTGAACAAAATCAACTTCTGATAAATTCTTCCAAGCAGAACCCTGAGAAATATTCTTGCATCCTTCTTCTTCCTTGCATACACAGCTATTATATAACCAAATCCTCTTTAGATTACCTCCTAATACCACCCAAGTCCATTCCTTCCTCTTAGATTAGAAGGCATAGCCTTCTATACTGGTCTATAGAACCCCTGTTTCTCTGTACACCAATCTATTTCTAATATCTGAAAAAACAGGTGGATGCAGAGACTTCTCTTTCTAAAACAAGACTCTCATTACATCTCTAACAAAAACCTGTCAGTTATCCCAAATCACTAAGAAGTCAGAATCCAAATTCCTTCTGTAACATGACATGGAAGGCTCTTCATTACTGACCCTGCTTACCTTACGACATTAGAAAATGGCATTTATTTCATCAATAAAAGCCCAGTAAAATCAATTTCATCAAAATACTACCTGATTTCTTTTTCTTTTCTTCTTTTCTTTTTTTGTCACTATATCTTTCTTCACCACCCATTTCACTGAGTAACATTTCAGGTATCTAAAACAGGAAGAGCATTTCTTTAAACTTCAATTCAGTATGAAAAATATTTAAGTAAATCCAGTATCAGACGTAAAAAAAAACACTTAACGTAACACATAAAAAGTATCAGTTGGACTTTTCTTCTAGGATTCCTTGCAGACTAAGAAAAAAAAACAGTACATCAGTCTTCAGAAAACATTTCCTAGTTGATGCTTTGACACATATATCAACCATTGACTGGAAATTAATAGCACACAGGAAAAGCTTCAACATCTCACTTGAAAAATGATTAGACTTTATGAAATGAAGAAACCAACAATTTTGATTGAATTAGAAAATAATCACAGATACCATTTAAAAATTACAAAGTAATAAAATCAAATGTTTTATTTGGTTTCAAACTAATAAAATGCCTTCATAACATAAAGGAACAGGAAGGATTCTTAGATTTCTTAAACGAGAAATAAGGAAAAATAAATGAAAATAATTTCATAATTGATATTGCTAAAAACTGTCTAGTCATAGCAAGGTTTTTACCACTATCACAAATAAGAAAATTAAGTAATGAACAGATATTAAACATATAAAAAAATATTTAAAACCCTATTTCTGAGGAACAAAAACTAAGTAGAATTCCAAAATTTTCAAATTAAGCCAAAAACCTCCAACTTATTTCACCTGATACAGTTCATATGCCTAATAAGAACAAGTGCAAGTAATCCAGGTAATTAGGTCAAAAAACATCTTTTTTCTTCTCAGACCGAATAAAACATTAAGATCTCTTAACTGGTGGAGTGTTTGAAAGTGCCATGATTCTTGAGCCAAAGAATATATTTTTTCTCAAATATTTTCACTGATTTCTGAATATATACTGAAGCACCTGAGAGAACATTTTAAATACACACTTTTAAATCAACAAACATTTCTTTGGAAACTCACTTTCTTTAAAATACTCTATCCCTTAGGATAGACTCTCAAGAGTCTTCCCCAACACCATATTTCAAAAGCATTAATTCTTCTGTGCTCAGCTTTCTTTTTATAGTCCAACTCTCACATTCATCCACAAAGCTACTGGAAAAACCATAGCTTTGACTAGATGGGCCTTTGTTGGCAAAGTAATGTCTCTGCTTTTTAATATGCTGTCTAGGTTGGTCATAGCTTTTCTTCCAAGGAGCAAGTATCTTTTAATTTCATGGCTAGAGTCACCACCTGCAGTGATTTTGAAGCCCAAAAAATAAAGTCTCTCACGGTTTCCATTGTTTCCTCAACTATTTGCCATGAACTTAGCTTTTTGAATGTTGAGTTTTAAGCCAGCTTTTTCACTCTCTTCTTTCACCTTCATCAACAGGCTCTTTAGTTCCTCTTTACTTTCTGCCATCAGGGTGGTGCCATCTGCATATCCGAGGTCATTAATATTTCTCCTAGCAATCTTGATTCCAGCTTGTGCTTCATCCAGCCTGGCATTTTGCATAATATACTCTGCATATAAGTTAAATAAGCAGGGTGACAATATACAGCCTTGATGTACTCCTTTCCCTATTTGGAACCAGTCTGTTGTTCCATGTCTAGTTCTAACTTCTGCTTCCTGACCTGCATACAGATTCTCAGGAGGCAGGTCAGGTGGTCTGGTAATCCCACCTCTTGAAGAATTTTCCACAGCTTGCTGTGATCTACACAGTCAAAGGCTTTGGCGTAATCAGTAAAAAGAAGCAGATGTTTATCTGGAACTCTCTTCCTTTTTTGATGATACAGCAGATGTTGGCAATTTGATCTCTGGTTCCTCTGCCTTTTCTAAATCCAGCTGGTACATCTGGAAGTTCACGGTTCACATACTGTTGAAGCCTCACCTGGAGAATTGTGAGAATTTCTTTGCTAGCATGTGAGATGAGTGCAATTGTGTGGTAGTGTGAACATTCTTTGGCACATACTCAAGTAGCAAAGCAAAGCCCCAATCCTGCTTAAATGCAAGTCACCACTATTGCAGGTCTGTAACCCTGAGTGCACACGTGACTGGAGAAAAAGCACACAACTACACTGAATGGCCTCAGCTGAACTTTACAGACACTAGCTTCACGTGAACCCGTAATGCTATCTAGTCATTACTATCATACTCCACTCTCCTAAGCCTTTCACTCCTTCCCTCTTCCAAAACTATTTTGCACATCTCTTCAAAATTCCAAAATCTCTTCCCTCAACTTTTTTCTCAAGTGATTAATCTTAGTTCTGATTTCACTTGGAAAACAGAAAAGCAGAAGTGTCTAAAACTTCCCAGTGCTACTCCCGCCCACCTGCTTGGACCCAGACCCCTGTACTCTGCTTCCTTTCCTGTTGCTACAGATGACACTTCCGTTCTCCAAGCAAAGTGAAGTGACAGTCGCTCCATTGTGTCCGACTCTTTGCGACCCCATGGACTACACAGTCCGTGGAATTCTCCAGGCCAGAATACTGGAATAGGTAGCCTTTCCCTTCTCCAGGAGATCTTCCCAACCCAGGGATCAAACCCAGCTCTCCTGCATTGCAGGCAAATTCTTTACCAGCTGAGCCACAGGGAAGCCCAAGCAAAGGCTTGTCCTGTATCCTTCCATTTGTGTAATAGACCCATATAGTGTCTAGACCCAAGGACATGCTCCACCAATTCCCCCCTTTCATATAAAATATATGTTTTGTTTCCATTCTTGCATTCCCAATAGCATATGAGCATGCTCCAGTTTACCCCATCTTAAAAAAAATTTTTTAAGAAAAAAACTTATTCCCACTTCCTGCAGTTACTGATCCATTTTTATCTTCCACTTTATAACAAAATTCTTCAAAAGAGGTGACCATATTCACTCTCCACTCTTCTCATTCTTTCCAAAATACATTTCAATACAGAGTTTTTTTCCACTACTAACTGAAACTACTTCATTAAAGTCACTAAGGGACACAAGTTGCTAAACCCAATGATCAGTTTCCAGCCTTCTTAGACTTCCATGTGTCACAGTTCATCCTTCCTTGCTCCTTCGGAATGCTGTTTTCACTTGGCTTCCAGGCTTCACTTGTACTCACAACTCCTGTTTCCTATTTCCCTAGCAGTTCCTTCTCAGTATCCTCTGCTGGTTCCTGTTCATCGCAGCCTCTTAATGCTGAAAGTGCCCCAGGGGTCAGCCTTTGGATCTCTTCCCTTTCTGCCAATATTCACTCCTTTAGTAGTATTTGTTCTCAAAGCTTTAAATGCCACTTAAACTCTGATAATCCCCACAATTTTGCCTGCATGCTTGACCTTTTCCCCTGAACTTCTCAATCTTCCAACTCGGATGTCCAACACACCTCTTATTTAATAGATCTAAAACTGAAAGTTTCATCTTCTCTTCTCAAAATCTTCCTCTCATAGTCTCCCTTCAACTGACAGGTATTCCAGTCTTTCCAGGAGCTCAAGCCAACAGACTGGCAGGTATCCTCAACTCCTCACTTCCCCTAATAACTTATTACAATCTGTCAGCAAACCCTATCATTTCTACTGTAAAACATATCAGTATCTACCAGTTCTCACCACCTCTACCACTATATCCTGAGAGCAAGTCATCCTTGTCTCTCACCAAGATTACTGCAACAGCTTTATAACTGCTTCCTCCTGGTCTTCTACAGTCTATTTTCAAACAGAAGCCAGTTAATCCCATAAAACATCAGAACAGTTTTGCTCATAAGCCTCCAAGGAGTCCCTTACTGGTTTCCAGAAAAGCTGAAATCCTTATAATAGCATCCAAAGCCCCACCCTAACTGTTCTCTTAATCCCCCAACCTCATCTGCAACTACTCTCCGCCTCTATCACTGTTACAAATGAACTGGTCCTAGAATCACCAGGCCTGCTCTCATCTCAGATTCTTCCTGTAGAAAGCTTTCCCTCCAAATATCCCCCAAAAGAATGTAAACTCCATGAGGGCAGGGACTTGTGTCTCTCTTTTCTCTGCTATATCCCCAGTATATAAAAGAGAGATACATATTAAGCATCCAATAATTACTGCTTCTTAATGAATACTTCTTATTCATGTAACCTCTTCAGACTGGAATAACTTTCCTCTATCTACTTACTGAAATCTATTTAAAGGATCATCTCAACTGTAAAATGTCTATTATCTCAAATTGCGCTCCTTTCTCTGAATCACGATAGGAAATAGTTTGCACATCTACTATACAAAAATAAATCAATGATTGGAAATATGAGCATCATTCAAGGAGACAATATTGAAAATTATTATTTATTCAAATTAAGCAATGTAAAAGGCTTCCAGTTGAGATGGTTTTTGAGTTCACACTTTAAACTCATACCCCTCCAAACACATAACAATGACAGAATTTGTTTAAAAGGCACCTAAATTTTAATTGAAACAACTGCTAAAATTATTGCTGTGATATTTTAATCATAAGCTAGTCTATAACAGACTAAGTAATGAAACTTATAAAATTTTTTAAATATAATAAATATCTCTGTGGTCCTTAATTAAGAACATAATCTTACACCTAAAATTTTGTAGCCAACTAACCTGTCAAGTACAAGAGCATGAAGAAAAGAGAGTCATTTTCAAATACAGGAGAGAGGATCAGCGCCACAACTAAGGCTATAATAAACACCCAGGGCAAGTTCTGACAATCAGCGACTTTAAAGAGAAAGTGAAAGCGAAGGCACTCAGTCTGTCCGGTTCTCTGAGACCCCATGGACTATAGCCTCACAGGCTCCTCCATCCATGGGATTTTCCAGGCCAGCATACTGGAGTGGGTTGCCATTCCCTTCTCCAGAGATCTTCCCAACCTAGGGATTGAACCCGCATCTCCCGCACTGTAGGCAGACACTTTACCATCTGAGCCACCAGGGAAGTCCTTGGTGTCTTAAAAAAAAAAAGTGCTTATTTTTTATTTCCGTATTTAAACATTAAACTTACTTTCTTCATACTGCTATCTGACCAAGCCTCCATCCACAACACCTGGCACTTCTTATGCAAAGCAGGATTGCTCTCACAGTTTATTATGAAGTTTAAATTTGAGGAATCCATTATCAAAACAATATGCAAGTTTTGTTGCACTCCTAAAAAAATAACATAAATATAGTCATGGAATATTATAAAAACAATATTTGAAGAAATCCATATATGGTCTGGTTTTAAGAAATTAAAATTTTCTGAAATTGGATGGCAGAAGTTCTTTAACAAAAGAGCAAGCTATGAAACAGAATTATACTCTAAGTGAAAAATCTGCCTGCAATGCAGGAAATAAGAGATCCATGTTTGATTCCCCACTTGGGAAGATACCCTGGAGGAGGAAACAGCAACCCATTCCACTATTCTCACCTGAAAAACCCCATGGACAGAGAAGCGTGGAGGGCTATAGTCCAAAGGGTCACAAAGTTGCACACAACTGAATGGATGAACATGCCTGCATTGCACATGTATGTGCTATGTTTGTGAAAGTTGGGATAAAACATCCCAAAAAGATATGATACTGCTGTCACTTTTCAAATGTCATACTGGATTCTATTAAGTAATTTTTTTCTTTTTAGGATTTTTGTTTCAATGTTCAGAAGCAAAACTGATCTCTGGTTTTCTTTTAGGAAAAATATTTTTCCTTGTTTCAATGTCAATATCATTTTCCCTTCATAAAAATGAATTTAGAAACTCCCCTTTATTTTCTATGTTCTGAAGTAGTTTTAAAATAGCATTGGATAATCTCTTTCTTCAGGGTGTGGTAGAAATCCCCTCTAAACTTAGAGAGAAGGGAAGGTAGCTCTTTAACAACTTTCTTTGTTTCATCAATAATAAGTGTTCTTGTAGAAAAATAAAGATGATCACTGTAATAGCAGTGCCTGGGTGGTATCACTATTGCCTTACTTTTTGCTTATCAATTTTAGATATCCACTGTGTACACAAAACTGCTTCTATAATAACATGTTTCTTTAGTTTCAAAGAAACTACAGAATGTGAAGTGAAATGAAAGTCACTCAGTCGTGTCGTGTCCGACTCCTTACAACCCCATGGACTATACAGTCCATGGAATTCTTCAGGCCAGAACACTGGAATGGGCAGCCTTTCCCTTCTCCAGGAGATCTTCCCAACCCAGGGATGGAACTCAGGTCTCCTGCATTCCAGGTGGATTCTTTACCAGCTGAGACACAAGGGAAGCCAATAGCACTGAACCAATGTTAATTTCGCTGCTGGACAAATGTACTGCAGCTGTCACAGTAGGATGCTAACATGAGAGGAAGCTGGGTGAAGGCTACACAGGCACTCCCCCGACCATCTTTGCAACTTTTCTATAAATCTAAAAGTTTGTTTTTTTTAAAAAAAAAAAACATTCAGAAGAGGTGACATGGAGCAGAAAGCTGAGAGCAGTGAGGGGCCCGGGCTGATGGAGTGAATGTATGTTCTGTACTATGTGAGTCTAGGGCGAGGAGGGGGAAGGCCACCCCTCCCCGACACCAGGACTCAATAATGAAGGCTTAGCTGATTACTCACCTTCTGATGTGGCTTCCTGGGAAAGAGGAAGGACTCAAGTGGTTGGTTTCCCTGGCAACCAGCCCCCACCCCTATGTGCTGGCCAAAAGTCATCTCATTAACAAAAGTCATCTCATTAACAGAATGTGGCACAATCTAAATAATTCACTAACTCTCTAAGATAGGTACTAAGCTTACCACATGGAAACAAAAGCAGCAAAGTAAATATCCCAAAAGACATTACCATACTTTATCCTTACCTTTTGCTAAAATTTTTCTTAACATGTTTTTATTATAGGTTAGCCTTTAGTCTACTTACCGGCTATTTTCTAAAAGTTCTATAAAAAAGAAAAAATATAAATTACCAAATGGACCCAAAATTTAAGATACCTTTGCAATCTAATGAGAAAATAAGGTAGATTCAATGGCATCTATTTCACATGAAGCACAGTTAAATTAATAAGTTCTATGGCACTTACTATATGTGAAGTAGTTGAAGACTGGTCCAAAGAATCCATCCTGCGAAGCCTGATCTTTAAGAGGCAAGAGCAAGGGCTCCAATTCTTCGAGAGTGTAGAGTCCAGGAACTTCACCTGCAGAACATTATATTTCTTCTGAGATTTAGCTACATTACACTAAATTCAACACACATTTTACATACATGATGCTTCTTCTATTTTTATATTAAATAATCTGATGTTATTCAATCTTTGTTTCCAAAACAAGCAAGCCCTATCACTTCTATATTACCTGTAACCTTCATTCAAAAAAATTCAAACTCTTCCCACTAACCGTTCATCTATCTGCCTTTCCAAGTTCTTCTCTACCCTCTCCCAAGACTTTGTATTCTAATCTCAGTGAACTTTTTTGTGTTCTAAAACTTTAATGAAATATTGCCTCTTCCTGGAATACATCATACCAGTCTAGCTCTGCCCCAAATCTTCCACTAAAAATACTGTTTTTCCCTCAAGATACTACTTTGCCAACTGCCACGCCCATGAGCCTTTCCTGAATACCAACATGTTAGGGAAAGTACTCTTTTCTCTTGAATATAATATCCAAACATCACTGTTTGGCATTTATCACATCATTTAATAATAAATGAATTACTTCTCCCTGCCCACTTAGATCGGAGAAGGCAATGGCACCCCACTCCAGTACTCTTGCCTGGAAAACCCCATGGACAGAGGAGCCTGGTGGGCTGTAGTCCATGGGGTCGCTATGAGTCGGACACGACTGAGCGACTTCACTTTCGCTTTTCACTTTCCTGCATTGAGAAGGAAATGGCAACCCACTCCAGTGTTCTTGCCTGGAGACTCCCAGGGACGGGGGAGCCTGGTGGGCTGCCGTCTATGGGGTCGCACAGAGTCGGACACGACTGAAGCGACTTAGCAGTAGCAGCAGCCCACTTAGATTCTAAATTCCCAGAAGGCAAATATTTAATTATGATCAATATTAACCTTAGGACATTCCTGGCAAAGAATCTAAACCATAAATATTTGTTAAATAAATGAATAATGAATGAGCTTGTTACTGGAAATCAGGAAAACTAGTCATGGCCTGCTACTATGCAACAGAATGATGAAAATCAAATGAAGGTGGTAAGACTACAAGAATTTGATAGAGGGCTTGTTCACCACCATAAATCCAGTATTTAATAAATATGTATTAAAACAATATATTTGTAGTTCACAAGAAATTGTAAGATTAAATGAAAAATCTTTTTTCTGCATTCATGAAAAGTCCAACACAGTCTAAAGTACTACTTTGCTTTATGCTTATCTCAGAAGTACCAGATCATGACCCAGCCATCAGCCACGTATATACTCAAACACAAGTACATACATGTAAATATGCTATGTCTTTCTCTAAATTTGAGCCATACCAAGATACCCCTGTATCCTTAAGTTTAATAAAGAAAGTTAGTTCTATTTACATACTCTATAGAGAATAAGAATTTTCAATATAGAAATGAGACCAAAGGGCTTATTAAGTACTTTCTCTGAAAGTATTTTTCACATAAATATTTTTGCCAAAAAAAGTTAGAAAAATTAACAACCAAAATTTAAGTTTATTATTTTTGCTGTTATATGTTGATAATAAAGACCAATTTATCATATAATAAGTACTGGGTTAATGCTTATCTAAATGTTTGCTTTCACAAACTAAAACAAAAACCCTGAATATCTGGCCTACTACTTTACATCAGTCAAAAGGAACAAAGTCGCCATCTAGTGACAATTTAAGCAATATGCAGAAATAAGAACTTTAAAAATCAAAATGAAGTGAAAGTCACCAGTCTTTGTGACCCCTGTACTATCCATGGGACTCCCCAGGCCAGAATACTGGAGTGAGTAGCCTTTCCCTTCTCCAGGCGATTTTCCTGACCCAGGAATCAAACCAGGGTCTCCCGCATTGCAGGCAGATTCTTTACCAACTGAGTTATCAGGGAATCCCTAAAAAAAAATAGGTTATTTACAAAAGAGGCCTAGTACTTTCACATACCATTACCTCCACTTTGACAAAAGTTGATGTACTACTTGTCTAACTACAGTCTTTCTCATTTGGGCACTAAAGTGTAGACACTTTACTTTATAAACAAAATGTTTTCCTCAACCAAAGCTATTAAATTCTGAAAACAAAAAGACTACTTCATGCAGAGTCTACGTAGCAGGATTAAAAACATGTATTATATAAAACCACAGTGGAACAAGAGCATCATGTAAATTTGTCCTCAGTCCCTGGAGTGGAGCAACTAAGAGAGCTGAAACTACATTTAACAAAGTTTATTTTATACTTAAGTACCAAAACACTCTTGGTCCAAGTTCAAAACAAAGCTGTGCCATGCTTAGTTGCTCAGTCACGTCTGACTCTTTGTGACCCCATGGACTGCAGCCCACCAGGCTCCTCTGTCCACAGGGGATTCCAGGCAAGAATACTGGAGTGGGTTGCCATACCCTCCTCCAGGGGATCTTCCCAAGCCAGGGATCAAACCCAGGTCTTCTACACCACAGGCGGATTATCTACCGACCGAGCTACCATGAAAGACCCAGACAAAGCTATCTCACACTAATTCTATTAACGATGATGATACATTACAAGCAGACTCTCATAACCTTCAGAAATTCTGCAGAAAAGGAAGAAATATAGGAAACTGCAGGTATTTTCCTCAGGGACTCACCAAAAAGATAAGCTGGCTCCAGAGACAAGAGTATACCACAATTCAAGAAATATGCGATCTAACATATCTGAAAAATATCTGCTATTATATAGCCATATTTAAGGCCATATTATAATCATTAAATTATTCCACTAATGTGGACAGTGAGGTTCTAGTACATTTCTTATTTATTACATATTTCTTTATAGTTCTTTTATTTCTACAAACTAAATTTCTACAATTTAATATAATGTTTATATAAAAGGGTATAGTACATTTTTAAAATAAATACTGGTTGATAACTTTCCCAAAAGGTAATATATATTATCTAGTAGTCCCACCAAAAGTGTATAAGAAGGCAAATTATTCAGTATATTTACCAATATCAATATTTAATCATCATTTTTATATAATTCCACAACCTCTTGATTTCCAGGATTTCTCAGTTCTCGTGCTCTGAGCATGTTTAATGTTTAACCTTCTATCACTTTAGTAGAACCTATGCCAAATATTTTCTGAAACATAATTTTATATAAGATAACTTCACTTGAATAATATTTACATTATTTGTTTTTCTTTAAATAAAACCCATTAACTTGCCTGAAGACAAAAGGCTATTGATCATCTCCAGAAATGTAGGGTGTACAAACTGGTAATCCTCAAGAAGTAAAACTACCTGCTGGGCTTCAATACCGGCAAGATGTAGCACCTGCACAAAGAGAGAGTACATTCCGGAACCCACTAAATATTTTTTGCCAAATATTGGTAAAAATGTTCATTCTGTTGGTAAACTACGTTATTTTTATTGACTGATACCTTATTGAGTAATCAATATATAGTTTGGAAAGGAAATTCAGTTCATAAACAAATACTACTGGGAGAACATTTAATTGTTTTATACCTAGAACATTAAAAGCTAGAGGATTATTTTTAAATACACCCACATATATCTTAAATTCTACTTTTTGTTTATCTTACCAAGTCATATAACATCCCATAATCTGAGGTACTGAGAGCTAAAAACATAATTTTGCAAAATCATGAAGAACACAATCATAAAAATAAAATAAAGACTATATCATATATCAGAGACTTAAAGGCCATTAAAGCCTTTTAGAATAATAAATAATTAGGATTTAAAACCAAATAAAGTAAAAGACTGTGAGGCACTTACATGTTTAGATCATTCTTGAAATGCTTCAGTTCATATCCCCTGGAAATCTTCGGCGAAAACAGCACTGCTCCATGCATGTGACTGACTAAAGAAGTGATGGTCCGACGACCCACACCACTGCGTCCTGCCAGCAGAAGTGAACCTCCAGGAACACTCAGCACTCTGTCAATCCTAGATATATATTCCAGGACTTCTTGGAAAAGCAAAATATCTAAATTCTGGTTATCTCGTCCATAATGAATAAGACCCTTCGAAAAAAAAACCCAAACAATATTACATAATTAATGTAAGTCTCAATTATATAACAAATTGTTAAATGATCTAGATTAAGATATTATATTTTTGGTGCACTCAAGAAAAGAGGTTAAGTAAATATGTGTTGTCTCACACTCTCATATCTATTCAATAATCCAGCCGCATGGCACTTTCTAAGGAAAAATTTACATGATGTCAAACAAGTGCATGAGTCCACAACAGTCAGTTACTTTTGAATATCTTTAATATAACTAGTAAAAAGCAGTGTAGGATAAGCAGGTTGTATAAAGACTTCAAACTATCCAATTTTTACCACTTGTTACGGAGGAAATATTTCATGCAAAGATGGGCACAATAAAGGACAGAAACAGTATGGACCTAAGAGAAACAGAAGATATTAAAAAGAGGTGGCAAGAATACAGAGAAGAAACTATACAAAAAAGATCTTCATGACCCAGATAAACACGACGGTGTGATCACTCACCTAGAGCCAGACATCCTGGGATGTGAAGTCAAGTGGGCCTTAGGAAGCATCACTACAAACAAAGCTAGTGGAGGTGATGGAATTCCAATTGAGCTATTCCAAATCCTGAAAGATGATGCTGTAAAAGTGCTGCACTCAACATGCCAGCAAATTTTGAAAACTCAGCAGTGGCCACAGGACTGGAAAAGGACAGTTTTCATTCCAATCCCAAAGAAAGACAATGCCAAACAATGCTCAAGCTACCACACAATTGTACTCATCTCACACGCTAATAAAGTAATGCTCAAATCTCCAAGCCAGGCTTTAACAGTACATGAACTGAGAACTTAAATATGTTCAAGATGAATTTAGAAAATGCAGAGGAACCAATGATCAAACTGCCAACATCCACTGGATCACAGGAAAAAAAAGAAATTCCAGAAAAACAACTAGTTGTGCTTCATTGAATACACTAAAGCCTTTGACTGTGCAGATCACAACAAACTGGAAATTTCTTCAAGAGGTTGGGAATACCAGACCTCCTCACCTGCCTCTTAAGAAACCTGTATGCAGGTCAAGAAGCAACAGTTAGAAGTGGACATGGAACAACAGACTGGTTCCAAACTGGGAAAGGAGTATGTCAAGGCTATATATTGTCACCCTGCTTATTAAACTTGTATGCAGAGTACATCATGTGAAACACAGGGCTGGATGAAGCACAAGCTGGAATCAAGATTGCTGGGAGAAATATCAATAACCTCAGATATGAAGATGATACCCCCCTAATGGCAGAAAGTGAAGAGGAAGAGCCTCTTGATGGAGGTGAAAGAGGAGAGTGAAAGAGCTGGCTTAAAATTCAACCTTTAAAAAGCTAAGATCATGGCATCTGGTCCCATTACTTCATTGCAAATAGATGGGGAAACAATGGAAACAGTGAGAGACTATTTTCTTGGGCTCCAAAATCACTACAGATGGTGACTGTAGCCATGAAATTAAAAGACACTTGCTCCTTGGAAGAAAAGCTATGACAAACCCAAACAGTATATTAAAAAGCAAAGACATTACTTTGCCAACAAAGGCCCATGTAGCCAAAGCTATGGTTTTTCCAGTAGTCATGTATGGGTGTGAGAGTTGGGCAATAAAGAAAGCTGAGCCCAAGGAATTGATACTTTTCAACTGTGGTATTGGATAAGACTCTTGAGAGTCCCTTGGACTGCAAGGAGATCCAACCAGTCCATCCTAAAGGAGATCAGTCCTGGGTGTTCAGTGGAAGGACTGATGCTGAAGCTGAAACTCCAATACTTTCATCACCTGATGTGAAGAGCCAACTTATAGAAAAGAAAGATCAAAGGCAGGAGGAAAACAGAGGACGAAATGGTTGGATGGAATCACTGGCTCAATGGACACGAGTTTGAGTAAGCTCCAGCAGATGGTGAAGCACAGCGTGGCATGCTGCAGTCCATGGGGATGCAAAGAGTCGGACATGAGTGAGCAACTAAACAGCAGAACAACTACCCATGACGTCAGTGTGCACAGAGTATCAGACAGTCTCCAAACTCTCAAAACACAAGTGCCTAAATGAAAATAATTTGTGAACCCTCATTTTTAGGTACTGCTCGGATACGAATCAAAAGCCTATAGAGAGGAAGTATGCCCTGCCAGGAGCCGCTGATAGAGGGAAGGGAGAGAGAGAGGACAACTTTCACACATTTAACAACATCTGCATATTCCCAAACTTTGCAATACTCATTCCAGTCAAATAAATCAGTTTACCAGACCATGAAAAACTTTTCTTGGTATAAAATCCATACTAACTTCCATACAAATATTAATCTTTGAAGCAATCATATGCAATACGGTTGCTTCTTATTACAATTAATATAAAAAAAAAACCCACTCTATAGGACAGTGCTGTTAAAAGTTTCAGTGAAACAGCAACATCAGTATCATTTAGGAGCCCATCAAAATTTTGGATTCTTTTCTGATTTTTTTAAGTTCAGATTAGAACCCTATTGAATCAGACTTCTCACGATGGGACCCAGTCATCAATATTTTCTAGTACTCAAAGTGATTCTAATGCTCACTGAAGGCTAAGACCACTGCTCTAGGATGAGCAGTTAATAGTACATTAACTGTTAATAGTATATTAACAGTGGTATTTCCCAATTAATAAGTCTTTTTAATAGTTCCAACCTCAGACACCTTTTCCAAGCATGTATCTCAGCAATTTTAGACTTATCTGTAAGTGCATGCGCTTCTGGTTAGGTCTGACACACCGGGTTGCCTTCTGTGTTTCTTCACAAACCAGTTTCTCCTGTTCTAAGATCTTTCACTTCATGCCCTCAGAAAGCTTGAGCAAATATTTTGAAAATGGCTTTAATCATAATCAAATCCCAATTCAAATTCATGATTCATATCATACCTTTTTAATAACATCCTTAAGATCTGAGGAATTTAGTTTTCCAAGTGGTTTTCCATGGGGAGGCAAAGGTTGTCCTGGGACTGACCTTGTTCCTGAATTATGTTGGGCTCCCCACGTAACATAGAAATTATCTGTACAAATGAAAGATATTTTTTCTTCATATGTGTTATTTCTAATGGGAGTATCAATAAATATACTTCACACTAAACCATTTTTAACTTTATTAGTCCAAGTAAGAATATCCCCCAAAAGGCAAAGATTAATTACTTTGAAATGGCAAATAAATAAAACAATCTCAAAATTATTCTTGAAAAAGAACACAGATTTATAAATAATCTCAAGAGCCCTATCTTTTAAAATAAAAGAAAAATTAATCAAATTGTAATTAGAAAAAAAAAAAAAACACAACTTTCCTTAACTTTATCTATAGCAGTGTTCCTGTTACCATATAAGGAAAATCTGTTCACCATTCTATTGAAACTTCCCCTTCCCAATTCCTCTGGGAGACTCTTCCGTCAGTCTTCTTGTCATATAGTGCGTTCAGCAACAGACCTCCCATCTCTTGGCTCACATTCGTCTTTCTTTCTCCATCACATTTCTCACATTTTCTACTTAGCAAAACCACTATCTAAACTTTTATTTGGGAACAACAATATTGCCATAAGTGTCAAACCCAAATCTTCCTTATACTCATTATCCTAACATGACTTGTGTGCATCTCCTTAACAGAGCTTTTTTCCTTGAATCTATACTGGCTCATCAAGTCACTACCACTATTTCTTTTCAGCTGTCCACTTCTCACTCATATTTTTTAGTTTCACTGGGATCCAAAGTCAGCCTGTTATGCTTTAATTTTATAATAAATACTCCCTTGGACTTATTTAATCTTATTCGGTATATTAAATCATCAACTATCTAAATATACACCAAAATCTGATTCATGATCTATAGGCAGTCTCCCAGCTCTAGTCTAGTACCATATTTCCAATTGCTTAACAGAGATATAACTCGCAGATTCATTCATTAAACACATATCTATCACAGACCTGTATTTAAACACTGTACTTTGTTAGAAATAGGTAATGAAAAGACAAACCTAATTTCTCCCCTCATAGAAAGGATTAACTTTATGTAGACTCCCAAAAGACACTTGAAAAACATTCAAACACATGTAAAAAACAACTCATTATCTTCATATCTCATCATTTCTCAACTATAAGAGCATGCTCCTACCTCATATCCCTGCTACACGCCTCTGCCCCATCAAATGTATCCTCACTGCTACTAGAGGAACAAACACAAACAAAATCTGACAGTGCCTCTCCACTCCAATAGCACAGATAGCTTCCCACTGCCTTAAAAAAGTTCCCAAGCAAGGCAATCTGGCTAAAATTTGGCTTCACCGACTGCTTGAATCTCTTATCTTCCTCTGTATCCTACGACATACTCTAGTTTTCTCAAACCTTTGATTCTTTGCATATTCTTTTTCCTTTGTCTAGAATGCCCTTCCTCGCTTCTTCACTTAATATAGTCATTCTTTAAGATACAGCTTGTGTACCGCTTGGTCGCTAAGTCACATCCAACTCTTGTGACCCCATGGACGGTAGCCTGCCAGGCTCCTCTGTCTATCAGATTCTTCAGGCAGGAATACTGGAGTGGGTTGCCATTTCCTTCTCCAGGGGATCTTCCTGACCCAGGGATCAAACCTGGGTCTCCTGAACTGCAGGGAGATTCTTTATTGACTGACCTACAAGGGAAGTTCAAGATAAAACCTGATTTTGTGCAATCTGCTCAAAATAAATTAAAATCTTAGGTGTTACTCTAACAAATATAGAACATATGCTAAAAATTTAAATCTTAGGTGTTAATCTAACAAATATGTTATAGGACATATGCTAAAAATTATACAACACTAACGAAATAAAGCAAAGAGTAAATAAATGCATAAATATATTATGTCCATGGATTAGAAAAATAACATAATAAAGAAGTCAGTTTTTCCTGAAAACAATATACAGAACTAATACAATTCTTACAACAATCCACAACACTGTATATAAAGACAAGATTATTCTAATATTTATATGTAAAGGCAAGGGAACTGAAATACCTAGAATGATTCTGAGAAAAGAAGAATAAATAAGGAAGCAGTCAATTGAATTTTAAGACACTAAGCTACAGCATTCTCAAAATGACAGAATGATCTCTGTTCACTTCCAAGGCAAAGCATTCAACATCACAGTAATCCAAGTCTACGCCCGAATCAGTAACGCTGAAGAAGCTGAAGTTGAACAGTTCTATAAAGACCTACAAGACCTTTTAGAACTAACATCCAAAAAAGATGTCCTTTTCATTATAGGGGACTGGAATGCAAAAGTAGGAAGTCAAGAAACATGTGAATTAACAGGCAAATTTGGCCTTGGAATATGGAATGAAGCAGGGCAAAGACTAATAGAGTTTTGCCAAGAAAATGCACTGGTCAGAGCAACCACCCTCTTCCAACAACACAAGAGAAGACTATACACATGGACATCACCAGATGGTCAACATCAAAATCAGATTGATTATATTCTTTGCAGCCAAAGATGGAGAAGCTCTATACAGTCAACAAAATCAAGACCAGGAGCTGTGTGGCTCAGATCATGAAGTCCTTATTGCCAAATTCAGACTTAAATTGAAGAAAGTAGGGAAAACCACTAGACCATTCAGGTATGACCTAAATCAAATCCCTTATGATTATACAGTGGAAGTGAAAAATAGATTTAAGGGCCTATATCTGATAAATAGAGTACCTGATCAATTATGGACGGAGGTTCATGACATTGTACAGGAGATAGGGATCAAGACCATCCCCATGGAAAAGAAATGCAAAAAAAAGCAAAACGGCTGTCTGAGGAGGCATTACAAATAGCTGTGAAAAGAAGAGAAGCGAAAAGCAAAGGAGAAAAGGAAAGATATAAGCTTCTGAATGCAGAGTTCCAAAGAACAGCAAGAAGAGCAAGAAAGCCTTCCTCAGCAATCAACGCAAAGAAATAGAGGAAAAAGAATGGGAAAGACTAGAGATCTCTTCAAGAAAATTAGAGATACCAAGGGAACATTTCATGCAAAGATGGGCTCCATAAAGGACAGAAATGGTATGGACCTAACAGAAGCAGAAGATATTAAGAAGAGGTGGCAAGAATACACAGAACTGTACAAAAAGGATCTTCATGACCCGGATAATCACAATGGTGTGATCACTCATCTAGAGCCATTCATCCTGGAATGTGAAGTCAAATGGGCCTTAGAAAGTATCACTATGAACAAAGCTAGTGGAGGTGATGGAATTCCAGTTGAGCTATTTCGAACCCTGAAAGATGATGCTGTGAAAGTGCTGCATTCAATATGCCAGCATATTTGGAAAACTCAGCAGTGGCCACAGGACTGGAAAAGGTCAGTTTTCATTCCAATCCCAAAGAAAGGCAATGCCAAAGAATGCTCCAACTACCGCACAATTGCAATCATCTCACACGCTCGTAGAGTAATGCTCAAAATTCTCCAAGCCAGGCTTAAACAATACGTGAACTATGAACTTCGAGATGTTCCAGCTGGTTTTAGAAAAGGCAGAGGAACCAGAGATCAAATGGCCAACATCTCCTGGATCATGGAAAAAGCAAGAGAGTTCCAGGAAAACATCTATTTCTGCTTTACTGACTATGCCAAAACCTTTGACTGTGTGGATAGCACAGTGTGGATAGCACAAGAAACTGTGGAAAATTCTGAAAGAGATGGGGATACCAGACCACCTGACCTGCCTCTTGACAAACCTGTATGCAGGTCAGACGGAAAAGGAGTACATCAAGGCTGTATGTTGTCACCCTGCTTTTTTAACTTCTATGCAGAGTACATCATGAGAAACGCTGGACTGGAAGAAACACAAGCTGGAATCAAGACTGCTGGGAGAAATATCAATAACCTCAGATAAGCAGATGACACCACCCTTATGGCAGAAAGTGAAGAGGAACTCAAAAGCCTCTTGATGAAAGTGAAAGAGGAGAGTGAAAAAGTTGGCTTAAAGCTCAACATTCAGAAAACGAAGATCATGGGCTCTGGTCCCATCACTTCATGGGAAATAGATGGGAAAACAGTGGAACCAGTGTCAGACTTTATTTTGGGGGCTCCAAAATCACTGCAGATAGTGACTGCAGCCATGAAATTAAAAAACGCTTACTCCTTGGAAGAAAAGTTATAACCAACCTAGACAGCATATTGAAAAACAGAGACATTACTTTGCTGACTAAGGTCCATGTAGTCAAGGCTATGGTTTTTCCAGCAGTCATGTATGGATGTGAGAGTTGGACTGTGAAGAAGGCTGAGCGCCGAAGAATTGATGCTTTTGAACTGTGGTGTTAGAGAAGACTCTTGAGAGTCCCTTGCACTGCAAGGAGATCCAACCAGTCCATTCTGAAGATCAGCCCTGGGATTTCTTTGGAAGGAATGATGCTAAAGCTGAAACTCCAGTACTTTGGCCACTTCATGCAAAGCGTTGACTCATGGGAAAAGACTCTGAAGCTGGGAGGGATTGAGGGCAGGAGGAGAAGGGGACGACAGAGGATGAGATGGCTGGATGGCATCACTGACTCAATGGGCGTGAGTCTGAGTGAACTCTTGGAGTTGGTGATGGACAGGGAAGCCTGGCGTGCTGTGACTCATGAGGTCGCAACGAGTTGGACATGACTGAGCAACTGAACTGAATTGAAGCTATAGCAATCAAAACTATGTTATTGGCAGAAAGACTGACATACATCACAGAACAGAATTGAGAGCACAGGAACAGACTTACACAACTAATTATTGAAAAATGTACAAAAGCAATTCAAGGCAGAAAGGTAGCTACTCAACAAACAGTGCGAGAACAAGTGTACAACCACAGGCAAAGAAATGATCTCTGACCCAAGTCTCACACCTTACAGAGAAATTCACTCAAACTGGATCACTGATTTAAAATATAAAACTATAAACTATTTAGGGGAAAATCTTCAAAATCTAGGACTACACCTAGTTCTTAAGCTTGACACCAAAAAAACCTTTGAAAAATTAATAAATTGAGCTTCATCAAATTAATACTTTTTTATCTATAAAAGACTCTATTAAGAATATGAAAATACAAGCTACAGAATGGGAGACTATGTTTGCTATCATTAAAAGAACAGTATCTAAAATACATAATGAACTCTAAAACCTCAATATTTTAAAAATCCAATTAGAATGTGGGCTAAAGACACAGAGACATTGCATTGAAGAGGACATGCAGAAGACACTTGATGCTCAACCTCATTGAACAACTTCATTTTCAAGACACAAAACAAAACCACCAAGACACATCAACATACACTTATCAGAATGGCCAAAATAAAAATAGTGAGACCCAGTGCTGGCAGGATATGGAGCAACTGGATCACTCATATATTGCTAATGGGAATATAAAATGAAATACAGCTAGTCTGGAAACCAGTGTGGCAATTTCATTATTTGTTAATTAAGCATACAAGTACCATTCAACACTGCAACTGCATTCCTAAGCATTTATCTCAGAGAAACAAAAAAGTCCACAGAAAACCTGTACATAAATGGCTATAGCAGCTTTCCTCCTAAAAGGCAAACACCAAAAACAATTCAGATGCCCTTCAACAAGTAAACAGTGAAAGAAATCGTAGCATTTAAAAATACCTACTCAGCAATAAAAAGGAATACACCACTGAAACACTTGAGAATCTGAATATATCTCCAGAGAATTATCCTGAATGAAAAGTAAGATACTTGAAATGGCAAAATTAAATACTGAAAAGATGGCCATTTCCAGAGGAGGGGAGCGGAATTGATCCATTTTAACTGTACTGATGTCAATACCCTGGTTGTGACCCTGTATTATAATTTTGTCAGATGCTCCCACTGGGGGAAAACAAGTACAAAGTTCACATTCTCTCTCTCTCTCTCTCTCTCCCCCTGTCTCTCTCTCTATTAGTTCTTACAACTGTATGTGAATCTACAATTATCTCAAAATAAAAATTATTTTTAAAAATGTCAAAGTAACTTCCTCAAAAAAGGAATTAGTCTCTAAACTGCTACACCCCTAAATTCCCGCATTTATCCCAAATATATTCAGAATGTATCTAGTTTATTTTTAAGTATCTAAAATTAATTTTTTCTTAATAAACTATATTCTACTATGTGAAAATCCTATTTTCCAAGATCTAACAGATATCAAGTCTGTTCTTTAAAAAAAATACAATCCTTTATTTAAAAGTAAAATACTGAGAAAAGACGTTATGTATTGAGTCCTACATGAGACTCTAAAAGATACAAACTGTAAGAAAAACACACTAATACTATCAAATGTACAAAGGATATATCATTTTCTTCGCAGGAAGAGACATTGACTCAGTTTTTTGATTGAGAAAAGTGGTAGCATTTGAGAACAAAAGTTCTCCATGCTAAGCCATGAAAGCTACAGTATACAATGAATAAAACCTCACTCAAAATCAAGTCAACTCTGAACTATTATCAGGTTTGCTTAATATTGTCTTATTTCCTGATTCTAAAACTCAAGCAGCACCTAGAAAATTCCTTCTATCAATCTTAACATCCCTTTCTTCTTTAAGACTCTCCTTCACTTATATCATTATGACTGGCCCTGGAACCAATATCAAATGCAGAAAGATACAATATAATGTACTGTATGTAATATTTTTGAAGCCTAGCTTTACACTCTAATACAACAGAAACTCATTTTGTAGCTTAAAAGCAGTTTTATTACGGGAACAGATTCAAATGATAGTCTTCTTCTTATGTCAAAGTCCTTCTCACCATGTTTATTTTCCTATCACATGCATCACTCCCACAGCATTTCCATAATACGAATTGGTCATCAATCAGTAACAACTGCAAATGTGACACAGCTCCTCTGGTGCTATGCTTTGTTTATCATAACAACGGGTAAAGCTGCTACTGGGGTACACGTTCTGTGCTAATGACACCAACAGCAGAGACAGGAATGAGAATTGCCATTATTCTCAAATGAAAGTTCATTATAATTAAATATGGATCTTTGCTATGACCTTTTAAGTATCACACATATATGGTTATTTTTATTAGTAAAAGTCCTTCAGGAAATACAATTTTGAATTGCAAATATAAAACACTTGCAGTCTGAACAACTGTTTCCAAGAAAAAAATTACCATATTATTTTGTTTGGAAAATAACTACTGAAATCTAGCACAAAAGACAAAGCAACTTCTTATGGTGAAAACATTAAAATTATCCAAGGTTTTAGGGCTTTTCATTTTATTTTACTGAAGCACAGTTGATCTACAATGTTGTATTAATTTTTACTCCACAGTAAAGTGATTCAAAAATACCTAAATTATCCAAAGTTTTGATTTGTTTACACATATGAAATCATACTATCAGAAAGAAAAATAATTTGAAAGTTCTCATAGCATTTATATATTTACAAAACCTCTGTAAATATATTACCTGCCATATTATCTAGTACATCTGAGCCCCAATCTCCTTGAAACACTGATGTTAAAATGCTGTCAAATAAATGAAGTTCCTTTGCACCAACAATTTTGTCACGGAATAAGCGCCGTGCTTCATATGCTACAATTTCTAATACATAATCTAGAGGATGGTTTGAGGATCCTAAAAGAGACAAAATTTTCTTTAATTATAGTGAAATTCAAATGATTTAAAAATGAGCTATTTCAATATAATGTTAGAAAGAATTAGAAAATGAGAATCTACATATCATAATTTTGGCATCAGATAAATAGAAAAAAAAATGGGAAAAGAGTTAAAATTCATTTTATGAATGCGTAGGTAAATTTTTTTGATTATTTAAAGGATATGTTAAACACTATTATCTCTAGTAGTTTAAAAAATACATCAATCCCTAAAAGCATATTAAACTTGTTTTGGCTATAAAGAATAATGATTACATTTTTTCTCAAATCAAGTTTTAATAGTGACAATCATAGTTTGGAAAAGGAAGTGTACTAATATATCACAATTTTCATATCATGTTTAAATTTAATATCAACATTATTTCAATTATAATTTTAAAACATTATTATAATATTCATTTATCTATTACAAATATAATACACAGCATAAATACACACAGAGAGACACACTATGACATTCTAAAGAAAGATAAGTGATTTGAAATCATAAAAGCAAAACTTACCTCCTTCTAAATCATTCTGAATAAGCCAAGAACCCATTGGGTAAGGATGCAAGGAGTAAAGAAATAATGACTATAATCATCAACTGTAAATTTGGCCCGCACCTGAAAAAAAAGGCAAATGATTTGTCCTATTCTTTTAAATTTATAATCATGATGTAAATTTTTCAGTCACTTTAAATTTACAGGAATGTCAATTTCTACCAGTGAGTGGAACCGTATTTCAACATTACTGATTTCCTTAGTTATCTTGTATACTATATTTTATGCACCTAAAAAACATTATTTAAGATAGGTTGTTCATAAACTTCAGTAAGATGATAAAAGGTTGTCCACACAAGAAAACAAAATAAAAAGTTAAAAAGTCCTCCTAAAGAAAGGAATTCAAGGAAAGCCAGTTCAGTTTAGTCCCTTAGTCGTGTCCACCTCTTTGTGACCCCACAGACTGCAGAACGCCAGGCTTCCCAGTCTGTCACCAACTCCCAAAGCTTACTCAAAAACAAGCTCATAGAGTCAATCATGCCATCCAACCATCTCATCCTCTGTCATCCCCTTCTCCTCCCGGCCCCAATCCCTCTCAGCATCAGAGTCTTTTCCAATGAGTCAGTTCTTCGCATCAGGTGGCCAAAGTATTGGAGTTTCAGCTTCAGCATCAGTCCTTTCCAATGAATATTCAGGACTGATTTCCTTTAGGATGGACTGGTTGGAGTCCAAGGAGACTGCAAGTCTCCTTGCAGTCCAAGGGACTCTCAAGAGTCTTCTCCAACACCACAGTTCAAAAGCATCAATTCTTCAGCACTCAGCTTTTTTATAGTCCAATTCTCACATCCATACATGACTACTGGAAAAAACACAGCTTTGACTATATGGACCTTTTTCGGCAAAGTAGCGTCTCTGCCTTTTAATACGCTGTCTAGGTTTTTCATAGCTTTTCTTCCAAGCAGCAAGCATCTTCTAATTTCATGGCTACAGTCACCACAGGCAGTGATCTTGGAGCCCAAGAAAGTAAAGGCTGTCACTGTTTCCATTGTTTCCCCATCATTTGCCCTGAAGTGATGGGACCATACGCCAAAGGAAAGCCAACCTAAGTGTAAAATGGGAGCTATAATTCCAAGGTGCTCATGGGTGTAAGATCGACCCACTTTTTATAACAGCAGGACAGAGCTATCTTATGTTCAAGAGGTCACAGAACTCTGAACAAATCAAAGTGCCACAACTCATATATATCAGCAGCAAGTGTACAGCCTGTGCCCTCCTCCCTACAGATGGGGCCACTTCTCTTGCTCTGGCCTTGATCACCTAACATACGAATTAATTTATAAAAACATATTTTTTTCTTTCCTTATTCCTACTCTGGGCTTTCTGTGTGGTGCTAGTGGTAAAGAACCTGCCTGCCAATGCAGGAGATATAAGAGACGCAGGTTCAATTCCCGGGTCAGAAAGATCCCCCGTAGGAGGGTATGGCAACTCACTCCAGTATTCTTGCCTGGAGAATTTCATGGACAGGGGAGCCCGGTAGGCTATAATCCATAGGATTACAAAGAGTCAGACATGAATGAAGCAATGGGGCATTCACGCACTTCTACTCTAATACTATAAACAGCATCTTCCATAAACACTTTCATAACTTTCACATGCTATTCCCTTTACCCAGGAAGACCCTCTTTCATCTTAGGTCACTTTGTGAATTTCTCTTCATTTTTCAAAACTTAGACCACATCTCCTCTTAAAAATCTACCACACACAACAAAGTTACTCACTCCCTCTTTCATGCTGTCTCTGTAACTAGTACATACTTTAATAATATACATATTGTGTGCTCAGTTGCCAGTTATGTCTGACTCTTTGTGGCCCCATGGATTGCAACCTGCCAGGCTCCTCTGTCCATGGGATTTTTCAGGCAAGAATATTGGAGTGGGTTGCCATTCCCCCCTGCAGGGAATCTTCCTGATCCAGGGATTGAACTCGCATCTCTTGTGTCTCCTGCACTGGCAGGTGGATTCTTTACCAATGCACCACCTGAGAAGCCCCTGATAGACTTACTACACCTCATTAATAGTTTTTTATATGATCAGGTCCCTCATTAGTGTGTGCACTCTCAAGGAACAGTGACTCAGTTATCTTTGTATCCTTAGGACCAGCACTAGAAAGAGAAGGTACTCAATAAATATCTTCTACATCCTTACTTTACCAGAGTATTTTAAACACTTCTTCACAGACAGAAGGAAAGAAATAAACAACAAAAATTACTCTCAGGTTTGAATCCCGGAAGACAGAAACTGACAGAAGTCAGGAGAAAGATCTAGTTTTAGGAAGAAACAAACTCCACTGTAAATATGCTAAATTTGAGCTCAAAGCAGAATAACCGCTGACCGACTGATTTGTTTTTTCAATATTTGTTGGGTGTCTATTAGAAACTGTACCAGAAGATGTAATAGTGAATGAGGAACATACAAACATCTACCCTTGAGAGTTACTCTCTAGGAGAAAAATATAAATGACAGGAAAATAAAGCCTGAGCATCAACACAGGTTAGGATTAAAGGCAGCCCTCTGGAAGTGATACTAACAGACATGAAAACTACAATATAAGTGAATATATACCTGTTCATACACTTGTACCATAGATCCTGCTAAGAGATAAATTTTTGAAGAAGAACCCCAAATAGAATGATTCTTCAGATTTTTATGTAGAACTGGTTCCAAATATGCTCCATAAATTGTCTGTAATTGCTCTCTTTCTGGGTAACTAAAAAAAAAATCATATAAGAAGTTGAAATAAACATTCTAAATTATTATTTTAATGTTAAGGTATAGAATTGGTTTCCAAACTGTGTGGTTTTCAAACTGGGAGGCCTAGATACCTCCAAGGTTTACTCAAGGGCTTAAGCCAGGCTCACGGCCCTTATTCTTACTTCAACTTCAATCAGATCCCTAATTATCTGTTGTCAAATACTAAGGATTCTAATAGAGGATTCTAATGAAATTACTCAAAAACATAATTGTTTAAAAGACCACTGATTGTTGGAAAGGGCCAGAGGAAAAGTTTGCTTAAGAAAAAAGCATTTTCAACTAAGTATAGTCTTACAAAGAACAGTAATCCACCTTAGAACTATGGAAATAGAAAACATCAAATAAAAGCAACCTTTCCTCCCAAACCAAAATCTATTTCAATACAGCTTAATTGGTGGCTATGACATTCTAAAAGAAGAATGTTAATGGATGGGAGCAGTTGAGCTAAATGCACAACAGCATAAAAAAAATTTGGAGGATGTCACTGGTTGTCCAGTGGTTAAGACTCCATACTTTGACTGCAGAGGGGCTCAGGTTCAATCCCTGGGCAGAAAATAAGATTCCACATGTCATGAGCTGTGGTCAAAAAGAAAAAAACCTAAAACAGTACTGTGGTTACTAGAATATATATGGATAAGTGTTATGGCATGTAAGTTATACCTCACTAAAGTTATTTAAAAGAAAAAAAAAAGGTTTTGTAAAACAAAATATAACCAAGGATACAATGTCATAAAATTCCAGTTCATGTAACAATCATGGACAATGGAAATGGATGGGTATAATAGGATTAATATCTGTTGTTGCTGTTGTTTAGTTACTAAATCAGGATTAATAAATGTTAGTTACTAAATCAGGCCACTAAATGATCTAACTCTACCTTGCTCAGATATAAATTCTCTTTTTAGTTACCTCATAAAATTTGATTGTATTTTTGCATAAAACAGTTAAGCCTAAAACTCACCATTCAGATTCCTGACACTGACATTTAGAGACAACACAAAGTACCCACCTTATTTCTATTACATAAGCAGCATTGATTAAAGCCTTTGTCACCCTAAGTTACCTCTTACAGTTTAGGAAGGGTAGGAAAAAAATAATATCAGAGCTTAAGTTGGACTATTTTTATATTCTACATTTACATTCTATATTTTGAAGTAATATCATTAAGACTTTCATAAAATGCAAAATATAAGATGTCTCTCCACATCAAAAACAAAATTTTAATACAATAATACATACTCTATAGCACAAAGACGAACAATAGAAGTAAATCTGGTAGTAAGCTGATGTCTTCCCAGTCTTCCTCCAGCTGACTAGAAGCCACAATTTGAATATTTTCTAAACCAACCCATTCTAAATTTTCATCATAAAATCCTTGATATGTCAGTACCTATTTAAAAATAAATATGTTTAAATGTTTTATGCTTAAGATTTTATAATCATATTTTGTGTAAAACAATTGTTTCTGAATGAAATCATCCTCTAACTCAAAAATTTGGCTGAAATATACTTTAATTACTTATTTCATTAAAAATACTACTGTTCAAGATTCTGTGTTCAATGTCAAAAACAAATTTATGGTTACTGGCGAGGTGGTGGGATAAACTGGAGGTTGGAATTGACATATACACATTATATACATACAAAATAGATAACAAGTAAGGATCTACTGCCTAGCACAGGAAAGTCTTCTCAATACTCTTTAATGACCTGTATGGGCAAAGGATATAAAAAAGAGTAAATATATTCTATATGACAGATTCACTAATGTATAGCAAAAACTAACACAGCATGTCAGTCAACTATGAGTCAATAAAAATCTTTTTAATTTAAAAAAGACTCTGTTCAGTTAATGTTAGCTGAACTATGCTCATTTTTAAAATGCTTTTCAAAATAAATATTAAAGTCCAGATCATACTATTAATATAAATCTACTTGCAATTATCAAAAAAAGTGAAAAATAGGGAAAAATATAACGAAAACCGTTTGGGTTTTTTCTATACATGCTTTAATATATTCAGCAGTTACACAGAAAAGCAAAATGTCAACTTGATTATCAAGCTCTAATTTAGAATTTAGAGTTCCCAATGTGATATAAATCACATAAAGAAAATGTTCCACAATGACTGAGGCATGCCTGAGGAAATATATTAATATAACTATTTTTGGAAGCGTGCATACACAGAAGAATGAAGCCAAAACTTGTGCAACTCTAACACCATCCTCAGTTTCTGTTTTCAGGAATGAAGGGCAGGTAAACAGTGTCGGGTAATGGCTGTTTTCATTCTTTTGAAACAGCGTCTCTATGTAATACTAATTTCTAGATGTAGGAAGATAAAGAAAATAGCCCTGAGACAGGAATAAGGTGCTTCAGGAGTTTAATTTCCATTTAATTCCCACAATGGTCCTAAGGAAGGAAGCAGATTTTCTATCTATAAGAAAAGTTAGTGAAATTAAATTGACTCCAATTATATCAAAACACTTCAAGTGATAATACCCACCTGCTGCAGGAAAGCTATCAGAGTACTGGTGCCCCATTTGTCCAGCCTGGGTAGGTTGATGTCTTTTAAGTACAGAACGAGTCTCTCACAGTCTTTCGGTCTATACACTCGGCCAGTGTTAGTACTGATGACCATGCAAGTCTGGCTCAGCTTCTGCAGGAGATGCTGGGAAGTAGTCTGTGTGCTACAGTGAACTGTGGCGATGTGAGTAGACCGGAGCTGGGAAAACGCATACCTGAGCAGCATCCTGTGAAAGACAAAACACTCGACCTCATAAATGCAACCAGAGAAATACTCTTCATATTCAAAATACAATTTCTATTATTCAGTACATAAGTACTTCTGGCTGTGCTGGGTCTTCACTGCTGCCCGTCCTTTTCTCTAGCTGCAGCAAGCAGGGACTACTCTAGCTGTGGTTTGCAGGCTTCTCTTTGTGGAGGCTTCTCGAGGCTGAGCACAGACTCTAGGACACACAGACTCAGCAGCTGCAGCGCAGGGGCTCAGTAGGTGCAGATCCCACGCCCCAGAGCACAGGTTCAATAGTTGTGGCACACAGGCTTAGCTGCTCTGCGGCATGTGGAATCTTCCTGGACCGGGGATTGAACCTATGTCTCCAGCACTGGCAGATGGACTCTTTACCACTAAGCAAGCCACCAGGGAAGCCCCCAAGATTTCTAATTCTAAATATTTCCATTTCTAAATTATTTACAATGTTGTTTAAGGAAAAAGTAGTAACAATAGATATGATTTCTACAACTATCCATAGCTACTAAACTAGATTTCTAAGTTTTAGAGTGGAAAAAAAAATAAATTCATATTTTAAGACATTCTTGAGACTCAGCAAAAAAAAAAAGCAAATTCACAAAAAATAATTCAGTTTGAAAAAAGCATACATAAAAACCATTTATGTATACATAAAAAGTATTCAAAAAAATTGTGATAGATTTTCAAATACTCTAGAGTACGTGAAATTTTAATTCTTGAAAGTAAATGCTCCAAAGAGAATCATCTTACTTCTAAAAAAAAATGCTCAGTTCAGTTCAGTTGAGTTCAATCACTCAGTCGTGTCTGACTCTTTGTGACCCCACGGACTGCAGCGACCCCCTTCTCTGTCCATCACCAGCTCCCAGAGTTTACTCATATCCATTGAGTCGGTGACGCCATCCAAAAAAATGTTCACATGCACTAATCATTTTGTTGTGATTCTATGCACAGATTTTTTTTAAGGGTATCTTCTCAGATTTCTCGGATTCCATCAGGAAACACGTCACTTGATGAGAAAAAGACATATTTTTCTCCACAGTAATATTATTTTTACAAATAGTGATAATAAAGAGTCCTTCATGACAATGTACCTGCCACTTTAACCAAAAACGTAACAAAATCTGTTAAATCATTTTAGAACAGGAGAGATGCATAAATCCATTACAGGCATATTGATTATTATTTTTCTGCTCTTACCCTTTGCCACATCCTTCTGGTCCAACAAGAATAAATGGCTGCTTAGCATCAGGACTCAACCAAGGTTTGAAATAGTCTAGACCTCGCTGCATGTCAGGAGTCTGAATAACTGGAAGAGTGTGGCTATTACTGAAGTCATCAGCAGCCAAGTTTTCTGGCTTCTTCAGCACGTAAGACGCTAATCGCCCTCTACTTGAATCATAGTACGTGTCCAGTGGTTTGTGAGGGTCTGGAGGAGATTGTCGTGCCCAGTTAAAAACCTTAAGAAGAAAGAGTTAAGAAAGATTTTCATATACTCCAAACAGAGTATGGGACATTTTAATTCTTTAAATGCTCAAAGAGAATCATCTTGCTTTAAAAAGTTCACATGCACGGCTGCTGCTGCTAAGTTGCTTCAGTCGTGTCCAACTCTGTGCGACCCATAGACGGCAGCCCACCAGGCTCCCCCGTCCCTGGGATTCTCCAGGCAAGAACACTGGAGTGGGCTGCAATTTGCTTCTCCGTCACATGCACTAAACCTACTAAATATCCTTAATAATTATAGCAACATTTTATCTCACATATTATTCTCTAAATGATCATTCAAGCAAATAAATAAAATTCATCTAGGGCTGCCGTCTATGGGGTCGCACAAAGTCAGACATGACTGAAGTGACTTAACAGCAGTCCACACATATATTGTATAAACATATTCAATTTCCAATTGAGTTCTTATGAAAACTAAACTACAAATAACACAATGTAGGACTCCTAGACCCATCATTTCCAGTATAACTGTCCATTGCACTGTCACACTACTGCTCTCAACTTGTTCCTCTTTCAAACACTGTCATCCATACAGATACACAGCAAAGAGCTAACCCTAATGCAACTCAACACCTTTACTGACTTTTATTCTGTACAGTAAGACACTGAGTGGTAACAATAAGAAGCATCTGGCAACAGAGGCAACAGACTGGCTACAGAAAGAAAAACACAACAGAGAAAGTAATAAACAGTGGTATCAATGAAACAAAATGACAAAAATGCAGAAACGTAATGCTGGAACCAACCCCAATGAATGTGTGTTCAATTATTTCAGTGGAGGTCAACAGACAGAAATTCCTTAATATGTAGAATTTGGCTTTATAAACAATGTAGCTGAAATGACTTTTGCACTAAATAAAGAAAAGATCTATAATGATTGCTCCATCTAAGCATTTATAACTGGAAAACTCTTCTGGTTAAAAAATGATTAAAAATATGCTACTTTAAGATTAAAATGAATAAAATAACTATATTTAGTTATATAGCTAAGAAGGTACAAAAATATCTAACAAAAAACATAGTCCAGACTTTAGCCTATTAAAAATTTTTCATAATTTTATTTTTTAATTGAAGGATAATTGCTTCACAGAATTTTGTTTTCTGTCAAACCTCAACATGAATCAGCCATAGGCAACATATATCCCCTCCCTCTGGAACCTCTCTCCCCATCCGACCCCTTTAAGTTGATACAGAGCCGATGTTTTGAGTTTCCTGAGCCATACAGCAAATTCCCATTGGCTATCTAGTTTACATATGGTAATGTAAGTTTCTATGTTATTCTGTCCATACATGTCACCCTCTCCTCCCCTCTCCCCATGTCCCTAAGTCTATTCTCTATGTCTCTTTCTCCATTACTGCCCTGAAAATAAGTTCTTCAGTGCCATCTTTCAGTACCATTCTTCAGTACCACCTTCAGGATATATGCATTAGTATATGATATTTATCTTTCTTTTTCTGACTTACTTCACTGTGTATAATAGGCTCTACGTTCATCCATCTCATTAGAACTGACACAAATGGGTTCCTTTTTATGATTGAGTGATATTCCATTGTGTATATGTGCTACAACTTCTTTATCCAATCATCTGTCAGTGAACATCTAGGTTGCTTCCATGTTCTAGCTATTGTAAACAGTGCTGCAGTGAACAATGAGATACATGTGTCTTTTTCAATTTTGGTTTCCTCAGAGTATTTGCCTAGGAGTGGGACTGCTGGGTCATATAGTGCTTTCATTCCTAGTTTTTTAAGGAATCTCCATACCGTCTTCCATAGTAGCTGTATCAATTTATATTCCCACCAACAGTGCAAGAGGATTCCCTTTCCTCCATACCCTATCCAGCATTTATTGTTTGCAGATTTTTTGATGCTGGCCATTCTGACTGGTGTGAGGTAATAACTCGTGGCAGTTTTGAGTTGCATTTCTCTAACAATGAGGGAGGTTGAGCATTCTTTCATGTGTTTGGTAGCCATCAGTATGTCTTGGGAGAAATGTCTGTTTAGGTCTTTTTCCCACTTTTTCAATGGGTTGTTGCTCTGGTATTGAGTTGTATGTATACTTTGGAAATTAATCCTTTGTCAGTTGTTTCATTTGCTATCATTTTCTCCCATTCTGAGGGTTGTTTTTTTAATCTTGCTTATAGTTTCCTTTGCTGTGCAAAGCTTTTAAGTTTAACCAGGTCACACTTGTTTACTTTGGTTTTTATTTCCATTACTCTAGATGAGTCATAGCTGATCTTGTGTTGATTTATGTTGAGTGTTCTGCCTATGATTTCCTCTAACAGTTTTACAGTCTCTGGTCTCACATTTATGTCTTTAATCTCTTTTGAGTTTATCTTTGTGTATAGCATTAAGAAGTGTTCTAACTTCATTCTTTTGCACATAGCTGTCCAGTTTTCCCAGCACCAATTATTGAAGAGGCTGTCTTTGTCCCATTGTATATTCTTGCCTCCTTTGTCAAAAATAAGGTACCCATAGGTGCATGAGTTTATGTCTGGAATAGGCATTAGCTCTTCTTTAAATGTTTGACAGAATTCACCTGTGAAGCCATTTGTCCTTGACTTTTGTTTTTTGAGAGATATTTCATCACAGCTTCAATTTCAGTGGTTTTAATTGGGTTGTTCATAGTTCCCATTTCTTCTTGATTCAGTCTGGGAAGATTGAATTTTTCTAAGAATCTATCCATTTCTTCCAGCTTATCCATTTTACTGCCATATAGTTGTTCATAATAGTCTCTTATACTTCTTTGTATTTCTGCATTGTCTGTTGTAACCTCTCCTTTTTCATTTCTAATTATGTTGATTTAATTCTTGTTTTCTTGAAGAGTCTAGCTAAAGGTTTGTCAATTTTGTTTATCCTCTCAAAGAACCAACTTTTAGTTTTATTAATCTTTACTACTGTTTCTTTCTTTTTTCACTTATTTCTGCTCTGATTTTTATGATTTCTTTCCTTCTGCTAATTTTGGGGGATTTTGTCCTTCTTTTCCCAGTTGTTTTAGGCATAAGGTTAGACTGTCTATTCACTGTTTCTCTTGTTTCTTGAGTTAGGATTGTATTGCTATAACCTTCCCTCTTAGAACTGCTTTCGCTGTAACCTTGAAAGAAAAGCTATGGGCAGCCTAAACAGCATATTAAAAAGCAGAAACATTACTTTGCCAACAAAGGTCCATCTAGTCAAAACTTGGTCTTTCCAGTAGTCTTGAATGAATGTGACAGTTGGACTATAAAGAAAGCTGAGCACCGAATAACTGATGCTTTTGAACTGTGGATCTTGAGAGTCCCTTGGACTGCAAGGTCAAACCAGTACACCCTAAAAGAAATCAGTTCTGAATATGCATTAGAAGGAATGATGCTGAAGCTGAAGCTCCAATACTTTGGCCACCTGATGCAAAGAACTGACTCCTTGGAAAAGACCCTGATGCTGGGAAAGATTGAAGGCAGGAGGAGAAGGGGACAACAGAGGATGAGATGTTTGGATTTCATCACCGACTCGATGGACATGAATTTGAGCAGCCTATAGAAGTTCGTGATGAACAGGGAAGCCTAGAGTGCTGCAGTCCATGGGCTCACAAAGAGACGGACATGACTGAGTGACGGAACTGAACTGATAGGTTTTGAGTTGTCATGTTTTCATTGTTATTTCTAGGAATTTGTTGATTTCCCTTTTAATTTCTTCAGTAAGCTGTTTATTATTTAGAAACACATTGTTTAATCTCCATGTCTTTGTGCTTCTTAGCCTTTTTTCTTGTAATTGATATCTAATCTCATAGTGTTGTGGTAGGAGAAGATGCCTGATACAATTTCAATTTTCTTAAATTTACTGAGTTTTGACTGTGACCCATGATATGGTCTATCCGGGAGAATGTTCTATGGGCACTTGAGAAGAAGGTGCATTCTTCTGCATTTGGATGGAATGTCCTGAAGATTCCAATGAGATCCATCTCATCTGATGTATCATTTAACACTTAATGTTTCCTTATTAATTCTGTTTTGATGACTGTCGATTGGTGTGAGTGGAGTGTTAATGTCTCCTACTGTTATTGTGTTACTGTCAGTTTCTCCTTTCATGTCTGTTAGTGTTTGTCCTATGTACTGAGGTGCTCCTATGTCGGGTGCATAGATACTTACCATTGTTGTATCTTCCTCTTGAATTGATCCCTTGATCATTTGGTGGTCCTTCATGCTCTCTTGAAATACTCTTTAATTCTACTTTGTCTGATATGAGGATTGCTACTCCAGCTTTCCTTTGCTTCCTATTTGCATGGAATAACTTTTTCCACCCTCACACTTTCAGTCTATATGTGTCTTTAGGTCTGAAATGGGTTTCCTGTAGACAGTATATATATGGGTTTTGTTTTTGTATCCATTCAGCCAGTCTGTGTCTTTAGGTTGGAGCATTTAATCCATTTACATTTAAAGTAATTACTGATATATATGTTCCTACTGTCATTTTCTTCATTGTTTGGTGTTTGCTTTTGTAGATCTTTTTCTTCCATTTCATGACTATGTAAGTCCCTTTAATATTTGTTGTAAAGCTGATTTAGTGGTATTGAATTCTCTTAACTTTTCCTTGTCTGAAAAACTTTCGATTTCTCCATCAATTTTGAATGAGATCCATGCCAGGTGCAGTAATCTTGGTTGTAGATTTTTTCCTTTCAGTACTTTAAATATATCCTGCCATTCCCTTCTGGCCTGCAGAGTTTCTCCTGAACGATCAGCTGTTAAATGTACAGAGTTTCCCTTGTATGTTACTTGTTGCTTTTCCTTTGCTGCTTTTAATATTCTTTCTTTGTGTTTAGTCTTTATTAGTTTGATTAGTTTGTGTCTTGGCATGTTTCTCCTTGGGGACATGCAGTTTATACTTTAGGGGACTCTTTGCATCTCTTGGACTTGATTATTTCCTTTTCCATGCTGGGAAAACTTTCAACTATAATCCCTTCAAAAATTTTCTCATACCCTTTCTTTTTCTCTTCTTCTCCTGGGACCACTGTAATTCGAATGTTGGTGCATTTGATATTGCCCCAGACATCTCTGAGACCATCCTCAGTTCTTTTCTTTCTTTTTATTCTGCTCTTCAGAAGTTATTTCCACCATTTTATCTTCCAGCTCACTGATTTGTTCTTGTGCTTCAGATATTCTGCTATTGATTCCTTCTAGAGTATTTTTAATTTCAGCAATTTTGTTGTTTGTCTCTGTATGTTTACTCTTTAATCCTTCTAGGTCTTTTTAATTGATTCTTGCATTTTCTCCATTCTGTTTTCAAGGTCTTTGAACATCTTTACCATCATTATTCTGAATTCATTTTCAGGTACTTTGCCAATTTCCTCTTCATTTACTTGAACATCTGTGCTTCCAGTTTGTTCCTTCATTTGTGCAGTATTTTTCTTCCTTTTCAGTTTTTTGTATTTATTTTAATTGCAGGCTAATTAATTTACAATATTGTAGTGGTTTTTGCCATACATTAACATGAATCAGCCATGGGTATATATGTGTTCCCCATCCTGATCTCCCCTCCCTCCTCCCTCCCCATTGCATCCCTCTGGGTCATTCATCCCAGTGCACCAGCCCTGAGCACCTTGTCTCATGCACTGAACCTGGACTGGTGATCTGTTTCACATATGATAATTTACATATTTCAATGCTATTCTCTAAGATCATCCCACCCTTGCCTTCTCCCACAGAGTCCAAAAGACTGTTCTATACATCTGTGTCTCTTTTGCTGTCTCCCTCATATAGGGTTATCACTACCATCTTTCTAAATTCCATATATATGTGTTAGTATACTGTATTGGTGTTTTTCTTTCTGGCTTACTTCACTCTGCATAATAGCCTCCAGTTTCATCCACCTCATTAGAACTGATTCAAATGTATTCTTTTTTTTAAACTTATTGTGTTTGAGGTCTCCTTTTCCCAGGCTTCAAAGTTGAATTCTATCTTCCTTTTGGTTTCTGCCCTCCTTAGGTTGGCCCGGTGGTTTGTGTACACTTCATTATACAGTGAGATTTGTGCTGAGTTTGTTTTTTTCCCTCTGATGGGCAGGGCTGAGTGTGGTGGTAATCCTGTCTGCTGATGATTAGGCTTGTATTTTTGTCTTGTTTTTGTTTGCACAGGGTGTTACTGGTGGTTAGTCTTGTATTCAAGTTGTTTCCTTTGTGCAAGTTCTTAATATTTGATACTCCCTAGGGTTAGGAGTTCTCTGGTAGTCTAGGTCTTGCAGTCAGCACTCTCACTCTAAAGACTCAGGGCTTGTCTCTGGCTGGTTGTCTTCTTCCTGTTGATCCTCACTCACTTTCTCAGGGTTTGAGGTGTGTGTGTGGCTATAGGAAGGTCTGACATGGTTAGGCTCTTTGGCTCTTCTGGACTTCTCCTGGCAGCCAGACTTGGATTCCTCAGCTCCAGACTGGTGGTTTATGATCAAGGACATAATTCAGGAACTGGCGGCCAAGTGGAAAAGACGCACAGGGCAGTGTGCATGAAAGTTCCACTTTTGTCCAGGATACCAACCTCCCTCCACTGCCACATACTCAGGGGAGTTGCTCATCAAACACCATCCCCAATTATCTTATAAAAGGTTAATAACACCATAAAATACCATAAACTAGTTCAAAAAGAAAATAAATATATATGTACCTAGGTACATATGTACATATGTACCTAGGTACATATATATTTCAGTTCAGTCATTCAGTCATGTCCGACTCTTTGCGAACCCATAAATCACAGCACGCCAGGCCTCCCTGTCAATCACCAACTCCCGGAGTTCACTCAGACTCACGCACATCAAGTCAGTGATGCCATCCAGCCATTTCATCTTCGGTCGTCCCCTTCTCCTCCCGCCCCCAATCCCTCCCAGCATCAGGGTCTTTTCCAATGAGTCAACTCTTCGCATGAGGTGGCCAAAGTACTGGAGCTTCAGCTTCAGCATCATTCCTTGCAAAGAACACCCAGGGCTGATCTCCTTCAGAATGGACTGGTTAGATCTCCATGCAGTCCAAGGGACTCTCAAGAGTCTTCTCCAACACCACAGTTCAAAAGCATCAATTCTTCGGCGCTCAGCCTTCTTTACAGTCCAACTCTCACATCCACACATGACTACTGGAAAAACCATAGCCTTGACTAGATGGACCTTAGTCGGCAAAGTAGTATCTCTGCTTTTGAATATGATATCTAGGTTGGTCATAACTTTTCTTCCAAGGAGTAAGCGTCTTTTAATTTCATGGCTGCAGTCACCATCTGCAGTAATTTTGGAGCCCCCCAAAAATAAAGTCTGCACTGTTTCCACTGTTTCCCCATCTATTTCCCATGAATCGATGGGACTGGATGCCATGATCTTTGTTTTCTGAATGTTGAGCTTTAGGCCAACTTTTTCACTCTCCTTTTTCAGTTTCGTCAAGAGGCTCTTTAGCTCCTCTTCACTTTCTGCCATAACGGTGGTGTCATCTGCATATCTGAGGTTATTGATATTTCTCCCAGCAATCTTGATTCTAGCTTGTGTTTATTCCAGTCCAGTGTTTCTCATGATGTATTCTGCATATAAGTTAAATAAGCAGGGTGACAATATGCAGCCTTGACATATTCCTTTTCCTATTTGGCCTTTTCTAAAACCAGCTTGAACATTTTGAAGTTCACGGTTCACGTATTGTTTAAGCCTGGCTTGGAGAATTTTGAGCATTACTTCACTAGCATGTAAGATGAATGCAATTGTGTGGTAGTTTGAGCATTCTTTGACATTGCCTTTCTTTGGAATTGGAATAAACACTGACCTTTTCCAGTCCTGTGGCCACTGCTGAGTTTTCCAAATTTGCTGGCATATTGAGTGCAATACTTTTATAGCATCATCTTTCAGGATTTGGAATAGCTCAACTGGAATTCCATCACTTCCACTAGCTTTGTTCGTAGTGATGCTTCCTAAGGTCCACTTGACTTCACATTCCAGGATGTCTGGCACATACATATATAGGTACTATATATATTTACATATATGACCTACTTCTTGAGAAATCTGTATGCTGGCCAGGAAGCAACAGTTAGAACTGGACATGGAACAATGGACTGGTTCCAAATAGGAAAATGAGGACATCAAGGCTGTATATTGTCACCCTGCTTATTTAACTTATATGCAGAGTACATCATGAGAAATGCTGGGCTGGAAGAAACACAAGCTGGAATCAAGATTGCTGGCAGAAATATCAATAACCTCAGGTATGCAGATGACACCACCCTTATAGCAGAAAGTGAAGAGGAACTAAAGAGCCTCTTAATGAAAGTAAAAGAGGAGAGTGAAAATGTTGGTTAACGCTCAACATTCAGAAAACTAAGATCATGGCACCCGGTCCCATCACTTCATGGGAAACAGATGGAGAAACAGTGGAAACAGTGTCAGACTTTATTTTTGGGGGCTCCAAAATCACTGTAGATGGTGACTGCAGCCATGAAATTAAAAGACGCTTACTCATTGGAAGGAAATTTATGACCAACCTAGATAGCATATTCAAAAGCAGAGACATTACTTTGCCAACAAAGGTCCGTCTAGTCAAGGTTATGATTTTTCTAGTAGTCATGTATGGATGTGAGGGTTGGACTGTGAAGAAATCTGAGCACCGAAGAATTGATGCTTTTGAACTGTGATGTTGGAAAAGACTCTTGAGAGTCTCTTGGACTGTAAGGAGATCCACCCAGTCCATTCTGAAGGAGACCAGCCCTGAGATTTCTTTGGAAGGAATGATGCTAAAGCTGAAACTGCAGTACTTTGGCTACCTCATGCAAAGAGTTGACTCATTGGAAAAGACTCTGATGCTGGGAGGGATTGGAGGCAGGAGAAGAAGGGGACGACAGAGGATGAGATAGCTGGATGGTGTCATGACTCGATGGACGTGAGTCTGAGTGAACTCCAGGAGTTGGTGATGGACAGGGAGGCCTGATGTGCTGTGGTTCATGGGGTCGCAAAGAGTTGGACACAACTGAGCGACTGAACTGAACTGAACCTATGTACTTATACAGATGATCCCCAACTTACAATGGCTTTACTTATGATTTTCCATGTTTACAACAGGGAAAAAGTGAGATGTATTCAGTAAAAACCATACTTTGAATTTTGATCTCCCAGACTAGTGATACGTGGTATGATACCATCCTGTGATGCCGGGCAGCAGCAGTGAGTGGAAGCCAACTGCAGCTCATAGGCAGCCACACAATCACCAGGGTAAACAACTGATATACTTAAAACCACACTGTCTTTCACTTTCTGCATAATAGCTGAGAAATTAAACACTATTCAACACTTTCTTATAAAGTAGGCTTTGTGTTAGATGATTCGCCCAACAGTAGGCTAACGTTCTGAGCACTTTGAGACAGACTGTATTAAGTCATAATATTTGATAGGTTAGAGGAGGTAAATACATTTTCAACTTAGGATATTTTCAACTTATGATGAGTTTTTCTGGCTGTAATCCCATAATAATTCAAAGAAAATCTGTATATAAATGTATTCATGCATGCTCAGTGGCTGTCGTGTCCAACTCTTTATGACCCCACGCACTGTGGCCCACCAGGCTCTTCTGTCTGGGGGATTTTTCAGGAAGGAATACTGGAGTGGGTTGCCATTTCCTCTTCCAGGGGATCTTCCTCATTCAGGCATGGAACCCTCATCTCCCATATCTCCTGCATTGGCAGGCAGATTCTCTATCACTGAACCACCTGAGAAGTCCATACTAAACAGAGTCTGAGCCTTCTCAATCTATAACTTTATTCACATTTGACAGGCCAAAGTGCAAATGTGGAAGCAGCAGATTTCAAAATATGCAGTCAGAAAGCTAGAGACTTTGAGGTTTGAGGTTTCTCAGAACTGATATTGGCAGTGAGAAAGAGAGATTTAGGAGCTTCCTATTCTACCTGGAGCATGTCAGTTTGATCTGTTTTATTAAATATTGTGCTTCTAAGTATAATTTCTTTTGAGAAAGAATCCCAGCAGTTAATCTTATTAAACAGTGGTTTAAGAGAATTAAATAATGTAATAATAGATGGTATTTTGCCTTCGTAATTTTTAATTCTCTTTCTCAAAAGAAAAAAAAGAGTCCTTCCTATGAAGTCAAATTGGTCCACTTTTTTTTTTAACTTTTTATTTTATATTGGGGTATAGCCAATTAACAATGCTGTGATGGTTTCAGGTGAACAGTGAAATGATTCAGCCATATATATAGATATACCCCTTCTCCCTCAAACTCCACTCCCAGCAAGGCTGAAAATTAGTCTACTTTTAAAGACAGGTAGAGCAGCCAACGCTGCTGTTTATTGCTTGTTTCCAAGTGCACTTTACATCGATCATCTCCTGTAGTCAATTTAAGATCCTCTGAGGAACCACTTCACTATAACACTATTGTTGTTTAGTCACTAAGTCATATCTGACTCTTCTGAGACTCCATGGACTAGAGCCCACTAGGCTCCTCTGTCCATAGGATTTCCCCAGCAAGAATACTGGAGTGGATTTCCATTTCCCTCACCAGAGGTTCTTCCCAATCCAGGGATCCAACTAGCTTCCCCCGCACTGGCAGGCAATTTCTTTACCATTGAGTCACCAGGGAAGCCAAATATAAATGTATTATTATTGTATTAAATGCATAACTTCCAAATGCTATACCCAGGTCTTCCCAGGTAGCACTAGTAGTAAAGAACCCACCTGCCAATGCAGGTAGAGGTAAGAGACATAGGTTCGATCCCTGGGTTGAGATAATACCCTGGAGGAGGTCATGGCAACCCACTCCAGTATTCTTGGCTAGAGAATCCCACAGACAGAGGAGCCCGGCAGACCACCTCCATTGGGCTGCACAGAGTCAGACACGATTGAAGCGACTTATTAGAATGCATGCATGCACACACCCAGGGTCAATGAAAATTAACAAAAAACGTTGACTAAACATAGGCTTTAAATGTGTACTACCTCTTTGGTGAATTCCAGACGTGACTTCAAGTTCAGATTTCCACCAAGACCCCTTATGAGATTAATAATAAATTGATCATGATCTCTGCAATCAGGTAGATGTGACAATCCATTCATCACAGTTCCAACCAAACTTGTTTCTACCACATAGTCATTCTGTTGATTAAAATCCATATTACAGACAAAGGGAAAATATTAACAAGTAAATTAACACCATACACAGATTGTTTACTCATCTTTTCAAGGATCATATTTAAATTTATCCCACTACTCAAGTTGTAGAAAGTTTAGATTTCAACTTATACATAAACATTGAAAATAAAGAGTAATAATAAAAATACAATTGTGTATTTCTAGCCGTAAGTGAGTCCTCAAATAGATACACAGTTTGTTTACTTCCTAAACCTGAAAAAAAAAAATTTTTAAGGTAAATCAATGAACATCAGTCTAAACATAACAGTTCCTCATTTCCTCTTGATAATTAAAAAAGAAGCTAGACACCTCAACTAGAGAGCAGCACCTACTCACCACAACTAGAAAAAGCCCATACATAGCAACAAAGACACAGCACAGCCAAAAATAAAAATAAATTAACTAATTTTAAATAAAAAGAAGCTAGAGGCAAAGGCTAGATTAATGGTCTGGACCAAAAAACGTTAGTAAAGGCAGCTTAAAAACAATTTGGAGCTTTTCCTCTATACAGAATTTTAAAATGAAACTTCTGGACTCGGGTGGTATAGATTATTGAGATCCGTGGGCCTCTGGGGCCCTATGTAGTTAACAGGGAAAACCAGTTATAGTTAGAATCTGTATGTAGTGCTAGGTAGCTTTTTTAAAGGGAGAATTAAAACAGAGCACTTGTTTTAATTGGAGAAGGCGATGGCACCCCACTCCAGTACTCTTGCCTGGAAAATCCCATGGATGGAGGAGCCTGGTGGGCTGCAGTCCATGAGGTCGCCAAGAGTCAAACACGACTGAGCGACTTCCCTTTCACTCTTTCACTTTTCACTTTCATGCATTGAAGAAGGAAATGGCAACCCACTCCAGTGTTCTTGCCTGGAGAATCCCAGGGATGGAGGAGCCTGGTGGGCTGCCATCTATGGGATCACACAGAGTAGGACACAACTGAAGTGACTTAGCAACAGCAGCAGCAGCTTGTTTTAATGGAAGTCAACTCTAACAGACATACTATGCTATGTTAAGTCACTTCTGTCATGTCCAACTCTTTGCAACCCCATGGACTGTAACCTTCCAGGTTCCTCTGTCCATGGGATTTTCCGGGCAAGAATACTGGAGTGGGTTGCCATTTCCTTCTCCAGAAGTCTAATAGAGGAAATGGTTAATTCACTGTGGTAGAAGTTATAGAGCAGAAAAAGAGAGTGTTTTGAGAAAGGATAACTCAGGTTGAGGACTCAAGGTGTCCTTAAGGAAGATGACAGTTGCTATATTTGAAGAGTGAGACCTATCTGGCACACAAGAGAACTCAGCATATGCAGGTAAGCAATGAACACACTTAAGGAATTAAAAGCAGCATATGCCTGAACAAGCAAAGGCAGAGTGATTCAAGACAGAGAGGCAGGCAAGGGCCAGAGTATGTGGAATTGCATAGGCCATGATAAGGAGTGCAAATTGAATCTTCAGTGCCTTTAAACTTTAAGAGAATAAAATGACTAAATTTACATTTTAAAAAAATCTCTCTGCCTGCATAATAAATAATTTTCAAAGAACAAAAATAGGATAGGAAAAGGGGGGAAAACATAAGGAGATGGATAGAAATCCAGCAGCTTAGGCCATACTGAGTTCTAAGCTTTAAAGACAAGATAAAGGAAAAGGAAACTGACATATTTTCCTCTAGATTGTCTAATTTGCTAAATATAAGAAAGTAAAGCTCTACTTATAAATAAAATCAACACTTGACTAGAGCATTCATTATGGTGTATCTCTCAGAATCTTAACATGGTAAACAAAGCACAGAATAAAGAAGGAACACTCAATACATAAAATCTCAAACAAGAACAAGGACCTGAGAATAGAATCACTTTATTTTCTAACTAAATCTTTGGTATCCACTCTGCGGTTTAAAAATATTATCCTGTCATCGTGTCTGTAGTCACAAATCCCAAATAGGGGAGAGTCAGAGAGTCAATATACTCTATGCAGGGCTACATCTCTCATTCTAACACCTAACAGCATGCAAGCTGATGACTTCAGGGCACCTGCGCTGGAAAGCATGGTTAGGTGTGTATGGTTTACACTCACAAAACAACAACACACCTACTGAGAAGGTGCCACACAGACATCAGTAATTCAACTAAGCTCATATATTCATCTTTCTAAGTTTTTTCTTTTTTTTGATGTGGACCATTTTAAAAGTCTTTATTGAATTTGTTAAAATGCTGCTTCTGTTTTATGTTTTTCGGCCATGAGACATGTGGGATCTTCCTTGGCTTCACAAGCAGGAAACAAAGTATACCCCTTGCACTGGAAGGTGAAGTCTCAACCACTGGACTGTCAGGGAAGTCGCAAGTTTGTATACTCTTATTCACCACATTGTTATTACCAAACTTTGCTTCTGGGGATACGATAAGGAGTACAACAGACTTAATCTTTGTCCTCAAGGTGCTTGCAGTTGCATGAAAGCAATTATAGTTGAAAGACATATAGTACATTGCTGCAGAAGCACAAGGAGGCAGACAGCTCAGTCAGACTGAGGGCTGGGGGCAGTGGCTCTTCCCTGAAGTCTCTAGGGAAACCTATCTCATTTGTGTCATTTCACCCAAGTCCCTAGTCCTCCACCATTCATCTTTACAAAGTCAGGAAAGAAAAAAGTTTAGAAAACTAAAGTGAAATTGCCATTTCTTTATATGATTTGCCTAAGCCTGAAGTAGTGACCTCTAAACTAAGTTCATGTCAACAATCACCTTTAAAAAACTCATTGCTATTTATTTTCTCTATTTTTATGTTTATTTTTTTATACAAGCAATGACATGAGAGAAATCAAAATTTGAAAAGATCATGTAAGTACATGAAAATTGTCTTTGCATGCTAAACTTCATGCTTCAAATTCAAAACTGTATGTCATCTCCTTTAAAACTCTCCTAGAAGGCAGCAATTCTCTCTTCGTCCTGTTATATTGTGATTATCTCTTCCCATGTCAGTTTCCTCTGTGACACAAACCCTTCTCAGTGAAAGGGACTGTCCTATTAATGTTCACCTGGCAAAGCTTCATCAAGGGCAGCTATTTGATAAGCAATAAATTTCTGCTAAATAAACAAATGTTTCAATGATATTATAAGTAACTCATCATGTTTCTCTACTTTAATTCTGTCATTATATTTAGCATGATATATAGGCAAGTATTTGTTGACAGAGTAAAATGGGGCAGAAAGATCATTTTGCTAGTAAAACTTCAAAAGGCATTCCAGTTTTCAAGATTTTTAGGTAAGTGTTGCAAGGTATCATGGATGGAAGAATTAAAGTATTTTAAGCTTAACACAATAAAAGTTATACCATGAAATACAGTGGGAGAGCAGTGAAGACACCTACCCTTCACTACACCCCCACATTCTGTCAGAACACCACTAAAAGGTAGTTAAATGTAAGCAACAGTCAGTCATTATACTTTCTGCCTAAATAATTATGAAATATTATAATTATCTTACCTGTTTTATAACCCACTGTAATGCCTTTTCAAAATAATCCCCAATCCAGTTTTCAAGATTATTCCTATATGTAGGAGGCTGATTCCTCAACCAAGATTTTATCAGAGAATTAAGATCTGTCTCTTCATCACTGAAACATATTAACAAACATTAAAAATTGTTTAGGAGTAAATCATAAATTTACTTTCAAAATAAATTTCTGCTCCAATAAACATTATTCTACATATGCACTCTATCTGCTGGTATACAAGAGTTCAGTTTTTAGTTACTTCTGTATATGTATGTGTGTATATACTACTTCTACTTATATAAGCACATATAAGTGTGTGTACACATACAAGGGGCTTCCCTGGTGGCTCAGAGGTTAAGCATTTGCCTGGAATGCAGGAGATCCAGGTTCAATCCCTGGGTCAGGAAGATCCCCTGGAAAAGGAAATGGCAACCCACTCCAGTACTCTTGCCTGGAAAATCTCATGGAGGGAGAATCCCTTGGAGGGAGGAGCCTGGTAGGCTATAGTCCATGGGGTAGGAAAGAGTCGGACATGACTAAGCGAGTTTACTTCACTTCACATATATAATGTCATTCTCTATAAAACAAACCAAATAAACCTCGCCTCTATCATTGTAAGTATAAATTAAAGAAGAATTACACATCTACAAGTTAGCCACCAAGTGGTCTAAACCATTTCTACCCAAAGTGTGGTCTATAGAATCCCAAGTACCATCCTAGACCTAATGAAGCAAAATCTCTGCTTTAACAATATTCCTAGGTGATTCAAATGCACATTAGACAAGCTACACTGCATCTTAATGCAGATCTTTAAAAGTACTTTTTCTTTTTCTCTATCCTAAAAAAGCTGACCACCTAAATTCCCATGCCACTACTGAAACTTGAAAATCATGCTAAAGTAAAATCTAATTTTTTTTAGCAAATCACTTATTTGAGTAACATTCAATGTTTGAAATTATAATATTGACATCTTATTCAAAATTACATGTTGCTGCTGCTGCTAAGTTGCTTCAGTTGTGTCTGACTCTGTGCGACCTCACAGACGGCAGCCCACTAGGCTTCCCTGTCCCTGGGATTCTCCAGACAAGAACACTGGAGTGGGTTGCCATTTCCTTCCCCAGTGCATGAAAGTGAAGTAGCTCAGTCATATCCGACTCTTAGCGACCCCATGGACTGCAGCCTACCAGGCTCCTCCACCCATGGGATTTTCCAGGCAAGAGTACTGAAGTGGGTTGCCATTGCCTTCTCTGAATTACATGTTACACATTTATAAAAATTAAGGAAATGGCAACCCACTCCAGTATTCTTGCCTAGAGAATCCCAGGGACAGAGGAGGCTGGTGGTCTGTTGTCTATGGGGTTGCACAGAGTCGGACACGACTGAAGCAACTTAGCAGCATAGTAAAAACAACTTACAGACTAATAATTTTAGAAGTTACAAGAGCCCACAATTCTGTCATTTCTCCTGTCCTCTACCAGTATTTCACAGTAACATGAGTAAATACTGAGTCCTTGAATTTCTCCTCCCACATTTCTATCCAGTTTAGTAAGGAAAAGAAATAAAAGGTCAAAGGTAAACATGTAAATTACATTGGATACACTCAAAACAGACAAAGGAAAGCTGCTAAACTCTTTTCAGCATAAAGTCTTTGTTGTCAGCGGTGGTTCAGTGGCTAAGTCGTGTCTGACTCTTGCAAACCACAGACTGTAGCCCACCAGGTTCCTCTGTCCATGAGATTTTCCAGGCCAGAGTACTGGAGTGGTGTGCCATTGCCTTCAGCTTTAAATTATTAGCCTCCACCTCATAAGTAGTATGTTCACTTCTCTGAACTCATTCACAATATTTAAAGAAAAGTGATAGAAAAAGAAAAAACAAATATTAATACTTGCTGTTCCATTTATGCAAACAAAAAATAATTATTTAGTAATTGTGATACCACTACTGCTGCTGCTGCTAAGTCGCTTCAGTCATGTTCAACCCTGCGTAAATCCAGAGACAGCAGCCCACGAGGCTCCCCCATCCTTGGGATTCTCCAGGCAGGAACACTGGAGTGGGTTGCCATTTCCTTCTCCAATGCATGCATGCTAAGTGGCTTCAGTCGTGTCTAACTCTGTGCAATGCTATGGACAGCAGCCCACCAACCTCCTCTGTCCATAGGATTCTCTAGGCAAGAATACTGGGGTGTGTTGCCATGTCCTTCTCCTGTGATACCACTATACTGCTGAAATAATTCAACTAAATCAACAGGAATTCTGAATGAATAAAAACGTAACAAAGAAGTTAATAAACAATGAAAAAAACAAATATTCACATATTATTCATGTATCACTTATTTCACTTAGCTATGAAACCAAAATAATAATTGAAAATATTCTAACACAATGTATACAAACGCACTTACCTAAGAAAGATCATTCCCATTCTAGATATTGTCGCTGGTGAGGCACAACCTAAATCGTGAGTTTCAAATATGAAATTAACATTTTGGCCAAACTGAATCCTTTCTCCACTGGGCATAGTGAGTAGTCGATTATCATCCAGAACAGAATTCAGAGATTCTATCCATTCAGGATCAATATCACCATCACAGATTATCCATGAGCTAACATCTATTTTCAAACAAAAATCAGAGAGAGTAAAATAAATGTAAGGATAATAATATTTAAAAATAAAGAATAAAAACAACTATTATTCTTTAGAAGCAATTTTCATATTATTTTATATTTCTGAAGCCAAATAGAAAGAACAAAGAGTTGAACAAGTTGAAGTTTTTCATGTGAATTTATACTACAAATGTGTGGAGAACCCATAGGCAATCCTATGGGTTCCAGCCTCAGCTGGAAAAATACCCAATGATATACTCCATGGTAAAGGCTGAGTGATGAACTTAACTAAACTGAAGGCTCTATTTTTTCACTGAACATACAGAACTGAAATCTCAATAAAAGAAAACCTGGTTTGCAAGACCTTCAGTTCAATTCAGTCCCTCAGTTGTGTCCAACTCTTTGCGACCCCATGAACCACAGCATGCCAGGCCTCCCTGTCCATCACCAACTGCCAGAGTTCACCCAAACCCATGTCCATTGAGTCAGTGATGCCATCCAGCCATTTCATCCTCTGTTGTCCCCTTTTCCTCCTGCCCTCAAACTTTTCCAGCATCAGGATCTTTTCAAATGAGTCGGCTCTTCGCATCAGGTGGCCAAAGTATTAGAGTTTCAGTTTCAACATCAGTCCTTCCAATGAACACCCAGGACTGATCTCCGTTAGGATGGACTGGTTGGATCTCCTTGCAGTCCAAGGGACTCTCAAGAGTCTTCTCCAACACCACAGTTCAAAAGCATCAATTCTTCGGCACTCAGCTTTCTTTATAGTCCAACTCTCACATCCATACGTGACTACTGAAAAAACCATAGCCTTGACTAGACAGACCTTTGTTGGCAAAGTAATGTCTGTGCTTTTTAATATGCTGTCTAGGTTGGTCGTAACTTTCCTTGCAAGGAATAACCATCTTTTAATTTCATGGCTGCAATCACCATCTGCAGTGATTTTGGCCCCCAAAAATAAAGTCAGCCACTGTTTCCCCATCTATTTGCCATGAAGTGATGGGACTGGATGCCATGATCTCAGTTTTCTGAATGTTGAGCTTTAAGCAAGACCTAGGTACTTCTATTTCCACAAGCTTGTGAGATAGTCTTTGGATTTTGTCTTCCACCATGTCATTAGAATGTATGAATGCTTTCTATGTAATAGTGCTTTAAGAAAATATGAGAAAGCTACACTTCAGTGTTCCACATGAGAAGCAAAAAATACACCACTGTCAAATCTCTTTTATATATAAAAGGGTAACTTCAATTGTGACCTAACAAAAAGTAGGGAGTATTCTTAGATTATGACTAAAAATTCTTTAAATACCAAGCCAAAAATTTAGACCAGAAGCTTACTATCATATGACTTAAATTTTCAAAATTCTTGAAAGCGCTGTATTCAAAGTGGTAAGTTCGTGTACACACACAAATTTTAATCCCAAATAAAAATTTGTCAATTTGTTTGTTTATGAGGCATTACAATATCAATTAGGCAAAGATGTTATATTTATTCAATAGATTAATCTAGTTATGAACTACAATTTATCTAGATTACTTGGGAGTTTCTATTATAATAAAAGTTTTGCTATAGAGTACAGATAAAAACAGTAACATGTCTTTTACTCCAAAGTAAAATATCAATGTAGACCACGATACAGCAGGTTATGGTCATGTATAAGACTCAAAAAAGACAGAACTACAGACAAGTTCTAACATCCTCTAAAAATAAATCAATGAGTCACACAACAGAGACCAACCTTGAGGTTCTCGAACTACTTGACGAGCACTATTTGTCAAAACACCATCAGACCATTCTCTTGTATCCATGTCAATATGGCCTAGTAACTGATGTCTAGGCATAGCTTTGGGATTCATGGTATACTGTTTTACCACTTTGCCAGTTTTACAAAGTGCTGCCCTTAACATTCTCCAAAGAGTAGATTTTCCAGCACCACTTGGGCCAACAATAACAACTCCCATCCTCTGGTGTAACTGTTCATATAATTCTAAAGCCTTCTTGATCTAGTAGAAAAGAAATATGTTCATATATGATTTACCATGTACAATCATACACAATTTCACTTTCAATCTGTAACAGTTGTTCTATTTCAAACATATAAATTAAACCTTTTATTTCTTCAATGGAAGATAAAGCCTTAAATAAAAGAATCATGAAATAAATCTGAACACACTTGATCTTTAATTTCATATTTCTTTAAAAGAAGCAAGTTATGAAATGTTCAGTGTTGTATTCCCTCATTTATTCATTCAAAAAAAATATATTCAATATTTTATTCACTTTGCCAATTGATTGATTCATTTATAACCTGTCTCTCTCCAAAAAAAAAAACAAAAAAATTCTAAGGAAAAGGTATTCATTTTGAACATTCATTTTTGCTTCATAAAAAGACCTACTAAAGTGAAGTCCTCCTAAGATACTGTCAAAGTTTAAATCATACATAATCAACTATAAAAAATACATATGATAGATCTATTGATATTAGTGCCAGACTCCATTATAGGCACTAGGAATAAAATAGTAAAATAGACATGGATCCCACTTTTCGTGGAGACAACTATCTGGTGGGAGAGAATCAACATTAATCATCCAATTGAACATTAAAATGTATATATTACAAAGGTAAAGAAAGCACAAAGCTAGGGGATCTAATTTAGATTAGAAAATTAGGGAAGGCTTCAAAGAGTAAGATTTAAACTGAGATGAAAGATAAGCTGAAAAATAAAGGATAAAGATAGTTAATAAAAATTAACCAGGAGAAAGGATCAATATATTATGAGTATTCCTGATAGTTACCTGATTGGATGTGATTTCATAATTAGCCTCCTCAAAGACTTGCTTTAGTGCAGCGCTCAGCTCATCATATTCTACTTCTTTAAAGTCAATTCCAGGAAACACATCTTTAATCAGTGCATCAAACCGAGTGCAGTCAGCAAATGTAAACTTTGACATTGTATTAAGTCTCAGTGCTTGTACCACAATATGACTTTCATTAACTAGAAAAAAAGTTTCATTTTAAAACTAGTTATGAATCTACTGACTGTAAAGTTTTTAAGTGCCTTGATATGCACTATTAGTAAGTAACTTACATACTAAAAATTAGTAACATTTATGGAATATGCTGTTATGTTAATTAGCAAGCTTACTCAGAACTATGTTTTAACTGCTGAAAAAACAAGTATTACTGAGTTATGAACACTCTTCCATAAAATCTGAATTCTAGGGTACCCAGACTTTAATTAATAAAAACAAGAACAGACTGAGAGACTGTCACAGAGCAGAGTACACCAAGGAGACATGACAACTTAACCCAACATGGCACCCTAGAGTCAATCTTGGAACAGAAGAGGATGGCAGTGATAAAACAGGTGAAATTCAAATGAAGTCTGGACTTTCGTTAATACTCATGTATCAGCCTTAGTTTCTCAGTTTTGACAAATGTACCACAGTAAAGGGGGCATCCCTGGTAGCTCAGTGGTTAAGACCTGCCTGTAATCCACCTGCCAGCGCAGGAGACACAGGTTCAATCCCTGGGTCGGGAAGATCCCCTGAAGAAGGAAATGGCAGCCCACTCTGGTATTCTTGTCTGGAAAATTCCACGGACAAAGGAGCCTGGTGGGCTACAGTCCACAGGGTCATAAAAAAATCAGACATGATTTTGCGACTAAACAACAGCAAATAAGATGAAACAATGGAAATGCCAACTTTGCAACTTTAATAAATCTAAAATTATTCTTAGGTTAAAAGGCATTTTTTTTTTGAAATCTTAAAATATCTCTTTAAAAGAATAATTTTGTTTGGTATACTATCTCCTTGAAAGAGAAAATCTCCATATTTTTCTAAGGTTTCTGTTGCTGTTTTAAGACTATATAAATTTTCAGACACTATTCCAGACCTATCAAATCAGGAACTTTGAGGGTAGGATCCAAAAATCTGTGTCCTAACAAGCCTCTAGGTGATTCTAATTCACATTAAGGATTGAGAACAAGTGGACTAGACTATTCCTCTATATACTGCAAATGTTTAATATTTAATGCATGTTTAAAAGTTATGATGGGACATTAAGTAAAAATCATGAAAAATCTGGATAAATTATGGGCTTTAATAAAAAATAATGAATCAACATTGGTTCATTAGAATTAATAAATGTATCATACTAATATGTTAACACAGGAGAAACTGGAGGGGCATAACATTCAGAGGCCCTCTATATTTATGTATACCTTTTATATATATCTAAAACTATACTAAATTAAAACTTATTTTAAAAAGTGAGATTATAATTGAAATAATGAATCATACCATTTTGTTTACCACTAGTTTTCTTCAGCTGTCTAAGAAGATTTCCACTTCCTCTCAGAACTGTTTCAAAGCTCTCAAACCCCAATCATAATGTTGTTGAGGTGTCAAAAGTTCCCTTAAGTGAAGACATGGAAATCATAAAGCATCAAATAGCTATAAGAAATTAATTTAATTATCATACTAAAGGATACAGAATCCAACTACTAACACATAGAAATCAGAAAATTAGTTTAGTAAATCGGAAATTTAGTTTAGTTTAGTAAATATCATTTAGCTAGAGTACTCCATTAAATATGTTTTACAGGAAAAAAGTGAAATTAAATCAATAGTATTTAAAAACAAGTACTTTTGAGCTAGACATTTTTGTTATTCAAACTAAAATCTGTCCTATCTATACCTGAGGTACAATATAATTAGACAAATGTGGAAAATGGTCATTAATAACCATGACCAATCATCAGAGACAAAAGTATTTCAAAATTTAAAACAAGAAAACTCACCTGGATAGATTGAAGATAGCTACCAATTTTCTGCCCAACACTTTAGCATCTTTAAAGCCTTCTGAATAGAGAATAACTTCTGCAATAAGCTCATTGTCTGGACAAGACATGGCTACTGGCCTAAAAAGTTGTTTAAGATTATCAGGCAGTTTTTGTCTTCCACCATAGCCTTTTCCAGCAGGATTCATAGTGATAAAGATTCCAGAATTAGCATTTATTTCTACCTGAAATATTAATTTAAAACACAGGCATCAAGTATTTGAAACTGTAACTATAAAATATATTGCCAGTAGAAGTTTTATTGTGGCATATTTCTACACACACATCTTATACCTTAGCAAAAAGTAACCACTAGGGTGCTAAACATCTACTCAACATATAAAAAGCTCCTTAGGAACTATACTACTTATAGAGATTCTTTATACTCAGTTTTTTGAGGCTGAAAGTTTCAGTAATGGTAACCAGTTTGTCCATTTATTCAATATTATGTTTATTAAAAGCCGTCCTTGTGTTAGGTGCTTTCTCAAGTATACAGAGACAACACAACTCTGAATTAAAGTCAGTAATAGTTCACGCTCTTCTGGAATTATAGCCTATTGAATACTACAGTCAAGCAATTATAGTTAATAAATGCTATGACAGTGAAGAGTAAAATATCTTGAGAGTATGTAGTGGGAGTATTTTCAACAAAGCAGTAAGAATAGAAAATTAGAATTATAATGTGTAAACACTGAATGAACAACAATGAAGCAGAAATACCTAGAGTAAAAACTCTGGCTATAAAGGAAAGAAAAGAAAAAGAGAATGGTGGAAGAAAAGATGAATTAGGGAAGGTTTGCTTATGTTTTGGGCTTCCGTGGTAGCTCGGATGGTAAAGCATCTGCCTGCAATGCAGGAGAGCGGGGTTCGATCCCTGGGTCGGGAAGATCCCCTGGAGAAGGAAATAGCAACCCACTCCAGTATTCTTGCCTGCAAAATTCCATAGACTGAGGAGACTGGTAGGCTATAGTACACGAGGTCGCACAGAGAGTCGGACAAGACTGAGCAATTTCACTTTCACTTTGCTTATGTTTTAATTATACTAAATAGTATACTACAGTATTAGTATATATAATATTGTACATCATTTAAAAGGAAAATTATATCATTATGTTTAAAAGCCATGAGAAATGAGAAGGAGGAGGACAGGAATAACTCTGAAGAGAAAGTCCCTGGGAAGCAGATCCCAAAGTATAGATGGAAAATTTAGCTTGGGTTGGCAAAAAGGACAATTTTTCTTTCTAAGAGGAGGAAATGACAAAAATGAACAGGGAAAAAATAAACTTTGATGGTAAAAGGTAAAAACTTAATAGTTTCTCTTTTCTTTGTGAAGAAAGAATTTAAACATTTAAATTTTACTCGGGTAAACTCAGAAGTTACAAGAAATTTAAAATTGGTTCTACTTAGCCTACCCTGTAAAACTTGTATTGTGAAAATGTCATTATGGAGAAGAGGATAATTTCACAGCTCTTTCCACTTCTAGTGTGTTCACCATTACTTATATAGAGAGAAATCTATATTTTATATACAAATAAGTTTATATTCTAATGACATGAATGTATATTTCCATGTGGAGAAGCAGCAGCAGAATAGCTAAATGTTTATTAAGATTCATATAGAACAGTGATTAAAAACATGAATTTCAGAGTTAGACACACCTGAGTTCAATTTCCAGCACCACTACTTATGCTAACTTGCCAAGCTATAGTTTCCTCATCCATAAAGTAAAAAAAATATAACAGTACCTAACTCAAAGAACTGTGATGAGTACTAAGTAAAATAAAATATAAAAGCATTAAGCACAGTACCAGCATAGAGTGTTTGATAAATGTGAGCAAATATTGTTATAACCGGATTATTCAATACCGAAAGTCTGAAAATGAATAGCGGAAATGGGATCAAAAAAAGGTGAGAAATTCACAGACAATTCACAGGTAAAAAGTTTTAACACACTGGTCACAAATTAGAAACAAGGGAGCCAGAAGCAATAAAGATAGACTATTTGCCTGAGTATGGGTAGCACAAAGTCTTATAAAATATTTTAATTCTTTAAATTTCTGACGTAGCTATATACCTCCTTGCCAAGCAGCTCACATACAGTTCTATGATTCTTCAAAGCATCTTGAATTGTCTGGATTTGCATAGAAACTGCAGACAGTACAGATTCTTCCAGTCTATTGAATTCATCAAAACAACCCCAGGCCCCACACTTTACCAAGCCAACAAATATTCGTCCCATTGACTTCACATCGATGCCCTTAAAAATAACAATTAAAATTACATTCATTAAACATAATTAAAAACTCTAATAATAATCTAATACTTGATATCATTTAGTGAGAAAATAATCATTTCACCCATCTATGCCTCTTTGGTTCTTTATTAATAAATAGCTATTCTTTTAAAAATTAGGGTGGTTTCAAGGAATAAACAAAATAATTCATGTGAAAGCATTCTGAAAAGCACAAGAACTAAAGATTTTGTTTTAGTTATTCTTTAAGTCAAAATATATATCCTACACATAATGCTCTGAAAATGGTACTTTTAATGAATTTAAGATTTTCTCCTCCTATCTTCACTATTCTCCTTACAAAAGTGTTTTTCTACACTCTAACATAAATCTTCATTCAATATTTAAAATTATTTCTTGTAATAGTTATCTTTAGAAAAGTTTTTAGACTATACTATTTGCAACCTCTCTCCATTTTACTTCTCAAAACAAATTTCATTTTCAGAAGTAGAGAGATTTAAAATATAGCATTTCATATATATAAATATGTAAAAACTATTTCAAACATCTAAGACACTATTACTTAGTTTGATAATTATTTATTCTACCTCATCACAATTGAAAACTAAAACTTGTCTTCCAAGAAGTCCACCTAAAGCCTTTACTGATTCAGTTTTTCCAGTTCCAGCTGGACCATAAGGATTTCCTCCAAGTCCCATCTTCATGGCTTGAGTGAGAGTTAGATAGCACTTGTCCGTCAGAGGAGTATAAACCAGCTTGGGAGCATTACCCTATATGAGAAATATAAATTTCAAACATTCATATTCTATTCAACATTACAAATATCATATAGTGAGATAGTCTAGTTAAAAAGTCTAAAAGGCAACAAAAGTTTAAAGTTGTTTACTAAAAAATACTTTAGCAAAGAAACTTTCTAAAGCACAAAATGGAATTAAACTTAGTTATTTCTCAAGCATGAATTTTATTCTATCCTCAATTAATAAACTGTTAGGTTTTCCATATAGTCTCTCAAGTTCTTTTTTGTTTTTTAACATCAAAAAATTTTGTATTGGGGTATAGCCAATTAACAATGTTGTGACAGTTCCAGGTGAACAGTGAAGGAACTCAGCCACATATATACATATATACATATATACATATATATATATATATATGAACACACACACACACACACGTATATATCCCCCAATCAAGTTCCTGATAATGTCACAAATATATACCTCGAAGGCAGATAAATTCAAAAACTGTATACAATTACACACTTTCCAATACAACTCAATACAATTTCAAACAATAATCATTCGATTTTGTATTTTAAAATTCCTTGAATTTTACCATCTTCACATATCAGAACTACTTTGGAATCTCAAAGTAAAATTAATTTGAAAAATTCATTATGAAATTAATAATCTTAAATTATCAAATAATTCTCAAAAAACAGATTCAAATTGCATTTTATAGAGTTTCTTCCTCAATTGAAGTGGACAGATTTGGGTCTCAAAATTCATTTCCTTTTTGAAAGAGCCAGCAGGCAATTCTACTGACATGCTTATTAACAGAAATGTCAAATATATCCTGATGACTGATTCACTATGATGGAAAAAGGCAAAGAGTATACAGATGGATTTTTTGAGAATAGATTACATTATTTTCTTTAAAATTCTTTTACCTTGCAAACTGAAGATATTTAACAAACATACTTTAACATATTAACTAATTTTGGCCTTGTAAAAGGAGACACAAGCCAAATTGTTTCTATCGAGGTTGCCTAATATTCACTTCTCTTTGGATTAGAGCTATACTTCAGTCTACATACATAAATACTACTTCAAGAAATGGCACATTTAGAGAATTCAGCACAACATTGCCATTATTTTAACTTTTTTGTAAATAGAATTTTTCCAATATAGCATCTTTCTAATTATGATGAAATAGAAGACAATAACACAAACTCTTAAAAGTTACAACTAAAATTAAAATAACTCATTCAATAGCAAATTTCCTTTAAAGTAAATAATTTCTAACTGGAAAAATTAAACATTTCTGCCACAAAGCATACCTGGTATTCATAAGTATACTGAAGTTCAGAATCCACCATCTGAACATAACATGTGTGATCACTTTTCATATAGAATCTAACTTGTTTTTTCCAAGCCCAGTCTTCAGTTGTATGAATTTGCACTTGGTTTAACTGCTTCACCACATCAATATTATGAATAATATCAAGAATAAGTGCTTTAAGTTTAAGCTCCAGAATGCCAGATTCTGTATACAATTAAAATAATTGGGGAAAATGTTAGCCTGTGATTTATGTACTTTAACATTTTATATGTATATATATGAATGATTCCTTAGCAAATTTATACACATATGATTCCTTGGTGATTTAATTTCATAATCCATCTTAACAGTACAGTAACATACATCATGCAACTCAAAAGAACGTCAAATGCACCAATAAGAATTGTGAGTGTAAAAACTAAGGTATAGAAATCAATGAAACAGGGGTTCTGGGTCCTTCTGCAAGGGAGTAAGGACACTCAGCCTGGCTCTCCCTCTGAATGCAGGTATAAAACACACACAACCTGCATTGAACAGCTATTTAGGACTCTGCAAAAGCAAAGAGTACGAAGCAAATTGGGGAAGGACAGAATCAGAAGTACAACCAAACTAGTGGTAAGTTTACCTTTTTCCTTTTTTCTCTCTTATATGCATGGACCTGGACTCAGTGTTGCCAGAAACCATAGTGGTGTGACCAGAGAGAGTTCAAGGACAAGGCCTCTACCTCCCAGCTGAAAAGCAAAAATGGAGTCTCCCCATAGCCACAGCGCTGGCAGCCGAATCCCAGAAAAGCCTAAAACTCTAAGGAATAGAACCGCCTTCTCAAATTAGAGGAGCCATGACCCCAAGAAAGGGAGACAAACTCAAACTGCTCTCTTCTCTCTTCTCTCCATCAGCTGGTTCAAGTCACAGGAAGCGCGCGGGAGAGCACAGGGAGCCCCTGCTCTGGCCGGAAGTCAAAAGGGGAGCCCGAGGGAACCACAGACCCCGGGGGAGTTCACGGAGCGGGAGGAGCCTGGGGAGACGTCCCGGAAACTTCTTCATGAGAGAATTGAACCTAGCCTGCGGTGCAGATTAAATCGGACTTTGATGACTGGCCACTAGGCGGCACACATGTGGGAAAGGTCTGAGGATCTGAAGAACTCAGCACAGACAGAACAGACGTGGGACCCACAGCCCACAGAAGGCTGACGAGCTTGGAGCTGAACCTAACGAGAGCACTTGCTCACAGGAAAAGATCAACACTATCCGGAAATTTTAAATAAGACTCAAGATTATTGTAACACAATATTCAAAATGTCCAGGACACAATCTGAAATCATTCAACATAAAAAGAACCAAAAAAAAAAAAAAACCAACTCACATCAGAAAAGATAATAAAGGTGAAATGAAGATATTTTCAAGTGAAGGAAATCTGTAAGATTCATATTCAGCAAACATGCTCTAAAAGAAACACTAAACGAAATTCTTCAAACAAAGATAATGATACTGGAAGAAACCAAGATGAAGGGTGGGCAACAGAAATGGTAAGCATCTAAACACAATAAACTATTCTCAGGTCCTCTGAAACACAGGTGATGATTAAAGGAAAACTTAAGACTCTCATGGAGTTTCCAATGTATATAGATAAATATCTATATATATATATGAAAGTGAAGTGAAATCGCTCAGCCGTGTCCAATTCTTAGCAACCCCATGGACTGCAGCCCACCAGGCTCTTCTCTCCTTGGGATTTACATATAGATAAATATATATATAATATATAGATAAAGGTAAATATCTATACACATTGAAAACATAAAAGGGGAGAATAAAGAAATCTATACAATGGTAAGGTTTCTACATTCCATTAAAAATAATAAATTATTGATTCCAAGTACAATATAAAAGTTAAGTATATCTATTATAATTCCTAAATTAACCTCCAAAATAGACAGATTATTGATTGATTGACAGACAAAAGCACAATAGATAAATTAAGATAGAAAACTAAAAGAAATGTTCAAATAACAAGTCAGCAAAAAATGGAACATTTTTCCATACCAGTATTCCCTGGATCCTCAGAACTTGTATCAATGTTAGTATAGTGCTCTAACTTATTTACCAGCTGTGTTTCAATCTGATGAAGACTATGATCTTTGATAGCATTTTCTACATCTTCAGTGAATTTAATCTGTTCTGCCAAGCATAATATCTAATGAATAAAGAGAAAAATTATTTTTTTTCTTTTTTTATTCTTTTTTTTTAATTAATTTTTATTTTTTTAGTTTGTTTTGCTTTACAATACTGTATTCGTTTTGCTATACATTGACATGAATCAGCCACGAGTGTACATGAACTCCCAATCCCGACCCCCACCTCCCCCCTCCCGCCCCACACCCTCTCTCTGGATTATCCCCGTGCATCAGTCCCAAGCATCCTGCATCCTGCATCAAACCTGGACTGGCGATTCATTTCACTTATGATATCACACATGTTACACTGCCACTCTGCCAACCCATCCCACCCTCTCCCTCTCCCACAGAGTCCAAAAGGCCGTTCTATACATCTGTGTCTCTTTTGCTGTCTTGCGTGCTGCTGCTGCTGCTGCTAAGTCGCTTCAGTCGTGTCCGACTCTGTGCGACCCCATAGACGACAGCCCACGAGGCTCCCTCGTCCCTGGGATTCTCCAGGCAAGAACACTGGAGTGGGTTGCCATTTCCTTCTCCAGTGCATGAAAGTGAAAAGAGAAAGTGAAGTCGCTCAGTCATGTCTGACTCTTAGCGACCCCATGGACTGCAGCCCACCAGGCTCCTCCGTCCATGGGATTTTCCAGGCAAGAGTACTGGAGTGGGGTGCCATTGCCTTCTCCGGCTGTCTTGTGTACAGGTTTATCATTACCATCATTCTAAATTCCATATATATGTGTAAGTATACTGTATTGGTGTTTTTCTTTCTGGCTTACTTCACTCTGTATAATCGGCTCCAGCGTCATCCACCTCATTAGAACTGATTCAAATATATTTTTTTTTAATAGCTGAGTAATACTCCATTGTGTATATGTACCACAGCTTTCTTATCCATTCATCTAATGATGGACACCTAGGTTGGTTCCATGTCCTGGCTATTATAAACAGTGCCGCAATGAACATTGGGGTACACGTGTCTCTTTCATTCTGGTTTCCTCGGTGTGTATGCCCAGCAGTGGGATCGCTGGGTCATAAGGCAGTTCTATTTGCAATTTTTTAAGGAATCTCCACACTGTTCTCCATAGTGGCTGTACTAATTTGCATTTATTTAGAAATATTTTATAAATGTAAAGAAAGATACCTCTTTCCAAATTTCCAGTTACATATTGGATCTCCCTATGTGAATGTCTTACTGGCACCTCAAATATTAATAGAGTAATACACTTGTAGGAAAAGCATTGTGTGATACAGCTGAAGCCTATTTCTCAGAAATCATCTCTCACTATTCTTCTATAGGCCTATTTTTGGGCCTTTGAACCCCCTAAGCTTATTACAACCTAAGTGCCTTTGTACTTTCTTCCCATGACTCACTTCATAAATGGCTTCTGTTAACCAGCAAAGATATCAGAATATTTAATCCTATTTAATAAAAAGAGTAATCTTATAGCATTCGAAAATAATCTCTCAGTATACCACTGAAGTCTACAATTTCAAAATATCAATTTTATCTTAAAGCAAGATTTGTATTGTTCATCTAATCCCAGAGACTAAATATAGATCATCATGTTCACATAAAACATGAACTATTAATGCTGTTTGAGAGGATTTCTGTAATATAATCTATATAGCAAGGTTACTGATAAAGCAAATGATCCATTTTAATACCAGATTTTGAAAACATATTTTAAAATACTTTGAAACACTTAGATGGAAAAGGACCCTCCTTTAAACTAAAGACATGAACCATCCATCATCATATAAAGCACTAAACCTACTGACCAATTACTACTGAACAGATTGTCTTTTTCTTTATCTTTTAGCATCCAGAAAATATCACTAAATGCCTCTATTTCTCAGGCAAACTCATTATCTATATAGACATTTTACAACAATATAGCAGGTTAAGGGGCTCTTTCCTCTAAGTAAGAACATTATATAAGTACCACATCAAGTTCTTTAACAAAAAAGAAAATCAATTAGTAACTTTCCAGGGCAAAGTCATCTGTCTACTTTGTTGTATAAAACTCAGCAGCTTCTTTAATCAAGTATATGGTAAAACATTTGATTAATCAAGTATATGGTAAAGCATTTACTTTGGCCACCTGATGTGAAGAACTGACTCATTGCAAAAGACCTGATGCTGTGAAAGACTGAAGGAGAAGGAAAAGGGGATGACAGAGGGTGAGACGGTTGGTTGGCATCACCAGCTCGATGGACAGGAGTCTGAGTAAGCTCTGGGAGCTGGTGATGGACAGAGAATCCTGGTGTGCTACAGTTCAAGGGGTCGCAGAGTCAGACATGACTGAGTGACTGAACTGGACTGGAAAGTATTTAAACAAATCCAAATTTGCTTTGTAAGAAAAAACTGCTTTTTAATTTTCATATGAAAATGTTCACATGCCACCTCGAAACTAATGTGTATGTTTGTGGATTTTCAATCAGGTAATACTACTGAATTTCTGTGTTATAAATAAGTGTACATCAATATCTCGATTTTTAACAGTTTGCTATACAATTTCTATGAGAGACTAACAGAATTGATACTCAAGATATTAGTCTTGTCTAATTCTCACATCACATTACCATTCAGATACCTGAAAAGACACTGATTTTAATTGCCTAAAATATAATGGTCACTAAGGGTGCTGCTCCACTAATAAAATCTAACCTTCAAAATGAGTTGCCATGGAGGTGTTATTACACCCTCTTAACTAAGTGGCCAAAAGAATCACTCCAAAGATAGGACATGAACCAAGGTAAGTCAGATTCTTTCCACTTTATTATGCTGCCTCCTTCCCAGACCAGAAAGTGCTATCCCCACCTTATTTCAGGTCCTCACAAGGATGTCTTTAGAGAACTGAATAAACAGAACACAGTAACCTGTTCCAGACATTTATGTAGCCAATTATACTATTCAATCCATTTATATACGGTCTCTTGAGATAATTTTTTCTTAATATTAACTGCTAGTAAACTAGAATTATTTCCTAGACACAGTTTAGTAGTTCACATTTTTACAGGGCTAATGACTATTTACATTTATATTTTTAGTAGTTCACATTTTTACAGAGATAATGAGCTGTTTCAGTTCGGTTCAGTTCAGTCACTCAGTCGTGTCCGACTCTTTGCAACCCCATGAATCGCAGCATGCCAGGCCTCCCTATCCATCACCAACTCCCGGAGTTCACTCAGACTCACGTCCATCGAGCTGATGATGCCATCCAGCCATCTCATCCTCTGTCATCCCCTTCTCCTCCTGCCCCAATCCCTCCGAGCATCAGAGTCTTTTCCAATGAGTCAACTCTTCGCATGAGGTGGCCAGAGTATTGGAGTTTCAGCTTTAGAATCATCCTTCCAAAGAACACCCAGGGCTGATCTCCTTCAGAAGGGACTGGTTGGATCTCCTTGCAGTCCAAGGGACTCTCAAGAGTCTTCTCCAACACCACAGTTCAAAAGCATCAATTCTTTGGCGCTCAGCCTTCTTCACAGTCCAACTCTCACATCCATACATGACCACAGGAAAAACCATAGCCTTGACTAGACGGACCTTAGTCGGCAAAGTAATGTCTCTGCTTTTCAATATGCTATCTAGGTTGGTCATAACTTTTCTTCCAAGGAGGAAGTGTCTTTTAATTTCTAGGCTGCAGTCACCATCCGCAGTGACTTTGGAGCCCAAAAAAATAAAGTCTGACACCTTTTCCACTGTTTCCCCATCTATTTCTCATGAAGTGATGGGACCAGATGCCATGATCTTCATTTTCTGAATGTTGAGCTTTAAGCCAACTTTTTCACTCTTCTCTTTCACTTTCATCAAGAGGCTTTTTAGTTCCTTTTCACTTTCTGCCTTAAGGGTGGTGTCATCTGCATACCTGAGGTTACTGATATTTCTCCTGGCAATCTTGATTCCAGCTTGTGCTTCTTTCAGCCCAGCATTTCTCATGATGTACTCCACATGTAAGTTAAATAAGCAGGGTGACAATATACAGCCTTGTTGTACTCCTTTTCCTATTTGGAACCAGTATGTTGTTCCAAGTCCAATTCTAACTGTTGGTTCCTGACGTGCATATAGGTTTCTCAAGAGGCAGGTCAGGTGGTCTGGTATTCCCATCTCTTTCAGAATTTTCCACAGTTTATTGTGATCCACACAGTCAAAGGCTTTGGCATAGTCAAGAAAGCAGAAATAGATGTTTTTCTGGAACTCTCTTGCTTTTTCCATGATCCAGCTTATCTGAGGTTATTGATATTTCTCCTGGCAATCTTGATTCCAGCTTGTGTTTCTTCCAGTCCAGCATTTCTCACGATGTGCTCTGCATATAAGTCCATATCCAAGGGCAAAGGAGAAGTCCCAACAAGATGGTGAGGGGCAAAATCATGTTTAGAATCAAATGCCATACCTGCCAGAGATGCTTGGAGGGCTCAGACAAAATTTTGTGTGCACCAGGAATCAGATACACCACAGAGACTGAACCAAACCGCCTTTTGAGTGTTTGAGTGTCTCCTGAAAGAGCATGGGTCAGCAGTGACCTGCCATAGAGACAAGGGCTCTGGTTGCAGCAGACCTGGGAGTCATGGCTTGCAGCATAAGTCCTCGTGGGGAAGGTCGCCATTAGCTCGACCATAGCACCAATGTGCAGACAACCCACAAACTGGAGAACAATTATACCAGTGAAGTTCTCAAACTTAAGTTCTGGGACACACAACAGATTTCCCAACCTAGGGATCTGGCAAAGGGCCTGAGAACCCCCAGGGAATTTCACTTTGGAGCCCAATAGGATTTGATTACAGAATTTCCACAGACCTGGGGACATGGATTCTTGGAGTGCCCCAGGACACTGTGCAGCAGGACCCAGGAGAAAGGAGCAGTGACCCCATAGGAGACTGGGCCATACTTACCTGTAAGTGTCCAGGAGTCTCTGGCAGAAGCATGAGTTGACAATGTCCTGCTGCAGAGTCAAGTGCACTGAAAATAACAGGGCTGGCATAAGTACTTTTGAAGGAGATCACCATTACCACCTTTACCCCTACCATAGTTTGGTCTCAGGGCAAAAAACAGGGAGGGAACATATCCGCACCCATCAACAAAAAATTTGATTAAAGATTTACTATCATGGCCCCACCCATCAGAATAAGACTCAGATTTCCCCACAGCCAGACCCTTCCATCAGGAAGCTTCCACAAGCTTCTTAACTTTATCCATCAGAGGGCAGAGAGAATGAAAACCACAATCACAGAAAACAAACCAAACTGTCACATGGATCCCAGCTTTGTCTAACTCAGTGAAACTGTGAGCCATGCCATGTAGGGCCACCCAAGAAGGCCGAGTCATGGTGCAGAGTTCTGACAAAATGTGGTTCACTGGGAAGAGAATGACAAACCACTTCTTGCTTTGCCACTTCTTGCCTTGAGAAACCCGTGAACAGAATGAAAAGACAAAAAGATATGACACTGAAAGATGAACTCCCCAGTTGGTAGGTGCCCAATATGCTACTGAGAAGGGTGGAGCAACAAGTCCAGGAAGAATGAAGAGAAAGAGCCAAAGTGAAAACAGTGCCCAGCTGTGGATGTGAATGGTGATGGAAGTAATGTTTAGTGCTGTAAAGAACAATACTGCATAGGATTCTAGAACGTGAGGTACATGAATCCAGGTAAATTCAGTTCACTTCAGTTCAGTCGCTCAGTCGTGTCCGACCCTTTGCGACTCCATGAATCGCAGTACGCCAGGCCTCCCTGCCCATCACCAACTCCTGGAGTTCACTCAGACTCACGTCCATTGAGTCTGTGATGCCATCCAGCCATCTCATCCTCTGTCGTCCCTTCTTCTCCTGCCCCCAATCCCTCCCAGCATCAGAGTCTTTTCCAATGAGTCAACTCTTCGCATAAGGTGGCCAAAGTACTGGAGCTTCAGTTTTAGCATCATTCCTTCCAAAGAAATCCCAGGGCTGATCTCCTTCAGAATGGACTGCTTGGATCTCCTTGCAGTCCAAGGGACTCTCAAGAGTCTTCTCCAACACCACAGTTCAAAAGCATCAATTCTTCAGCACTCAGCCTTCTTCACAGTCCAACTCTCACATCCATACATGACTACAGGAAAAACCATAGCCTTGACTAGACGGACCTTAGTCGGCAAAGTAATGTCTCTGCTTTTCAATATGTTATCTAGGTTAGTCATAACTTTTCTTCCAAGGAGTAAGCGTCTTTTAATTTCATGGCTGCAGTCACCATCTGCAGTGATTTTGGAGCCCAAAAAAATAAAGTCTGACACTGTTTCCACTGTTTCCCCATCTATTTCCCATGAAGTGATGGGACCAGATGCCATGATCTTCGTTTTCTGAATGTTGAGCTTTAAGCCAACTTTTTCACTCTCCTCTTTCACTTTCATCAAGAGGCTTTTTAGCTCCTCTTCACTTTCTGCCATAAGGGTGGTGTCATCTGCATATCTGACGTTATTGATATTTCTCCCAGCAATCTTGATTCCAGCTTGTGTTTCTTCCAGTCCAGCGTTTCTCATGATGTACTGTGCATAGAAGTTAAATAAGCAGGGTGACAATATGCAGCCTTCATGTACTCCTTTTCCCATTTGGAACCAGTCTGTTTTTCCATGTCCAGTTCTAACTGTTGCTTCCTGACCTGCATATAGGTTTCTCAAGAGGCAGGTCAGGTGATCTGGTATTCCCATCTCTTTCAGAATTTTCCACAGTTTATTGTGATCCACACAGTCAAAGGCTTTAGCATAGTCAATAAAGCAGAAATAGATGTTTTTCTGGAACTCTCTTGCTTTTTCCATGATCCAGCAGATGTTGGCAATTTGATCTCTGGTTCCTCTGCCTTTTCTAAAACCAGCTCGAACATCAGGGAGTTCACGGTTCACATATTGCTGAAGCCTGGCTTGGAGAATTTTGAGCATTACTTTACTAGCATGTGAGATGAGCGCAATTGTGCGGTAGTTTGAGCATTCTTTTGCATTGCCTTTCTTTAAGAATATAATGATTAAAAATCAATTTATTAAGAATTGATAATCATAAATGTGTATATATTTAACAATAGAGCCACAAAATAATAAGCGAAATGTAACAGTAATCAAATGAATAAGTTAATTAAAATAATCATAGATTTTAACACTAGTTTAGAAAAACTAGAGAAAAAAATTAGTACATAATCATAGCAACATTCTCAACAACTTGACCTACTTGGTATTTATGATGCACTCTACCAAACAACTTCAAAATACACATTCTGTTCATATGTACATTATAAAACTCACCTAGATGAACATATCTTCTTTTATATCCTGCCCACAAAACAAATTCAAATAATTGTCAAAGATGTACAATCATAAGTATGACCTGTGACAACAGAAATAAATTTGAAATTATAGCTATAAAATATTTCATAATATCATTCTTTTGCAAATTAAGCAAAACATTTTCAAAAAATTATGGATCAAAGAACAAATTGCAATATAATATTGCAAACTGAATGATAAGTATGGTATATTACAAGTATGGAATGCTTAAAGCAGTGCTTAAAGGGAGGAGTAGTTATAAATGCTTTTACAAGAAGATAAAAAAGCTTTAAAATCAATGATCTCAGATTAGAAGATTAGAAGCTAGAAAATAAGAGTAAAATAAATTCCACTTATTGAATTTGAAATGATTCAAAAATCACTACAAATATTATACACATTAAAATAATGATGATAAATTTTGAAGATTTGTGCCAACCATCCTAACAACCTAGATGAAATTATTAAATTCTTTTGTATTTACAACTTACTCAAATTGACATTTTTAAAAAAATTGTGAAGACTTATTAAAGAAATCATATTTTATAGCAAAAATCTGCAAAAGAAAATGTTGGGGCAATAAAGTTTTACTGGTGAATTGAAGAAATAATCAATCTGATATTACACAATTCTATTCAAACCCTAGCAGAAGATGAAATATTTCCAAACTCATTTTAGAAGCCCAGTAATAAAACCCAGTAATAAACTAATATCAAAACCTGATAAAGACATTATAAAATTGGAGAAAAGTACAGACCAATAATCTCATGTGAATCAATGTAAAAATCTTTGAAATACAAGTGAGGCAAATTCAACAGCATACAAAAATACTATCATATGACTAAATAAGTATTTATTTAAAGGAAGCAAAGTTTTCTTTATATTTGAATATCACTGTAATTCACCACTTTAGCATAATAAAGAAGATAATCATATGATGAATTTAATTGATATAGAAAGACATTTATTAAAATGCAAATTAATTTATGGTAATGTCTCTTTGGAAATTAAGAATAGAGGGGAATTTTTCTCAATGTGATAAAGAGCATTTATGAAAATCGAAGGCAAAAGTTATCTTAATATGATGAAATATTAATTGCTTTATCTAAAATTGGGAAAAAGGCAAAAGTGTTCACTCATACCAGTTTTATTCAACATTTATTGGAGTTCCTAATTAGTGCAATAAAGTAAAAGAGCAAAAAGTAAATAAGTAATTAAGGTGAAAATAGAGCATATGGTTTTGAACAAAAGAAGTTATTATAAAGTGTGAAAAGTATAAGAAGTGTAAAAAGTTTCTTTTTATACTTAAAATAATTGTGTAGAAAATCCAGGAATTACAAAGCAGCTGTTAGAATCAATACATGAATTTAGCAGTATTATATTACGCATGGTTAATATTTTAGAAACTATATTTTATATATTGTACTAACAAAAAAATGAAAAATAATTTAAAATTTATTCTATATACAATAGTATCAAAAATATGTAGGGACAAATGAAATAAGCATATATATGATTTCTACACAGAAAATATGAAATATTGTTGAAGAAGATATAAATAATTAGGGAAATGTACATTGGAAGACTCAATCTTATAAACATACCAATTTCTCCAAATTGATTTATAGACTTGACCCCATGAACTCTAGCCTGCCAGGATCCTCTGACCGTTGAATTCTCCAGACAAGAATACTGGAGTGGATAGCCTTTCCCTTCCCCAGGGTATCTTCCTGACCCAAGGGTTGAACCCAGGTCTCCTGCATGGCAGGCAGATTCTTTATCATCTGAGCCACCAGGGAAGCCCCAGATTTGAAACCATTCACATAAAAAGTTAGAGCAGTCTTTAAAATATAAATTGACAAACTTACTCTAAAATTTATCTGTAAATGCACATGGCCTAAAGTAGTCAAATCACCTTTCAAAGTGGAGAACTTTTACAATTGGATTTCAAGATTTACTATAAGGTGCAAGAATCAATAGCATAAAATAATAGATGTATAGATGAATGGAAGATAAAAAGGTCTAGAATTAAAACAGATTATGCAGTCAATTGAGTGGCAACAGTAATGTCAAAGCCATCAAAATCACAGTGATAAATACTTTTTCAACAAATAGTGCATAAAATTGGATATTCGTATGGAAAAAAATGGATCAAACATTACCTCACAACATACAAAAAAAATTAACTTGAAATGAACTATAGGCCTAAAGATGGAACTATAAAATTTCTAGAATAAATCATTAAAAAAGTAAAGTCTTTATAGGTAGAATATGAAGAAAGCACAAATCAAAGAAGAAAATGGACTTTCTCAACATTTAGAATGGGAAAAAATTGTTAAGAAAACTTGCAAATCACAATATCAGAAAATATCTTCAACACATTTATCTGCAAAGATCTTATAGTCAGCATATTATAGAATTCTTACATTTCAATATGAAAAAATATCACAATTTTTTAAAACACAGGCAAAATATTTGTACAGTCACTTCACAAAAGAGGGCTTCCCTGGTAGCTCAGCTGGTAAAGAATCTGCCTGCAATGTGGGAGATCTGCTTTTGATCCCTGGGTTGGGAGGACCCCCTGGAGAAGGGAACTGTACCCACTCCCAGTATTCTGGCTGGAGAATTCCAAGGACTGTGTGGTATAGTCCGTAGGGTTGCAAAGAGTTGGACACGACTGAGTGACTGTCACTTCATGCAAGAACATACATAAACACATAAAATGATACTAACATCAATCCTCATCAGAAGTTGCTAATTAAACCTCAATACCACAATGCTACAAACACAGGAGAGAAGTAACTAAATCATTTTTTCACAGATGACAAATGGCAATATGGCCAAGATTTAAAAGACTGACAATTCCAAGTGTTGACAAGAATGCGGGGAAACTGGAACTCTGGTACATTGCTAGAGGAAATGGAAAATTACACCTCTGCTTTGGAAGACAAATTTTTTATTTAATTATACCTAAAAATACATTACAGCACAGCATTTTCTCCTAGATGTAATGTAAAATGTAAAATTACACCTCTGCTTTGGAAGACAAGCTTTTTATTTAATTATAGAAATTAATTATGCAAATACATTACAGCACAGCATTTTCTCCTAGATACTTCCCAAGAAAAAGGAAAGCATTTGTCCACATGAAAATTCATGCATCAGCATCCATAGCAACTTTGTTTATAGTGCCCGTAAACTGAGAAAACCTAAAGATTCATCAGTAGAGAATGAACAAACATATGATGTTATATCCATACAACAGAGTTGTTGTTGTGTTCTTTTAGTCATTAAGTCATGTCTGACTCACCAGGGAAGCCATACTATAGAGTACTACTGCCCAATAAATAGAAATGAGGTACTGATATGCACCCCAACATGATAAATGCACAACTATATGATTCTATGCATATGAATCTCTAGACAAAGCAGTATTCTTATATCTATAATAACAAAAATCAATCAATGGTTATATTAGTCTTAGAGTAGAGGAACTGCATTCAAAGAGACACAAGGAAAATTTTATGATAAATATAACCTGTAGCTTTACTCACTCATCAAGTTATACACTTTAAGTGGATACAACTTATTATATGTAAATTACACTTCAGTAAAAATGATTAAAATAACTGTCATGTGGCATTTATTTGATCATTTCTAAAGTTACTGAGCAACTGAACTGAACTGAATTGAAAAGTGCACAACAAACTCTTTTCTATCAGGTTGTCCCATTTATTGTTCAAATCTAAAATTATATTCTTTATTTGTAGATTTATTTGAAGATTGAATAGTATCCTAACATTTCTCTGCCTTTCCATCTTCCTAGAATATAAATGCCCTAAGAGTAGAATTGTTTATTTTGCTTTTTTGTGGCATCCTGAGAGCCCAGAACAGTGTCAGAAATATACTTTGTACATGATTCTGCTTTATTGACTATGCCAAAGCCTTTGACTATGTGGATCACAATAAACTGTGGAAAATAATGAAAGAGATGGGAATACCAGACCACCTAACCTGCCTCTTGAGAAATCTGTATGCAGGTCAGGAAGCAACAGTTAGAACCGGANGCCCAGAACAGTGTCAGAAATTACTTTGTACATGATTCTGCTTTATTGACTATGCCAAAGCCTTTGACTATGTGGATCACAATAAACTGTGGAAAATAATGAAAGAGATGGGAATACCAGACCACCTAACCTGCCTCTTGAGAAATCTGTATGCAGGTCAGGAAGCAACAGTTAGAACCGGACATGGAACAACAGACTGGTTCCAAATGGGAAAAGGAGTACGTCAAGGCTGTATATTGTCACCCGGCTTATTTAACTTCTATGCACAGTACATCATGAGAAACGCTGGACTGGAAGAAGAACAATCTGGAATCAAGATTGCCGGGAGAAATATCAATAATCTCAGGTATACAGATGACACCACCCTTATGGCAGAAAGTGAAGAGGAGCTAAAAAGCCTCTTGATGAAAGTGAAAGAGGAGAGTGGAAAAGTTGGCTTAAAGCTCAACATTCAGAAAATGAAGATCATGGCATCTGGCTCCATCACTTCATGGAAAATAGATGGGGAAACAGTAGAAACAGTGTCAGACTTTATTTTTGGGGGCTCCAAAATCACTGCAGATGGTGATTGCAGCCATGAAATTAAAAGACACTCCTTTTAAGAAAAGTTATGATCAACCTAGATAGTATATTCAAAAGCAGAGACATCACTTTGCAGACTAAGGTCCGTCTAGTCAAGGCTATGGTTTTTTCTGTGGTCATGTATGGATGTGAGAGTTGGACTGTGAAGAAAGCTGAGCGCCGAAGAATTGATGCTTTTGACTGTGGTGTTGGAGAAGACTCTTAAGAGTCCCTTGGACAGCAAGGAGATCAGCCCTGGGATTTCTTTGGAAGGAATGATGCTAAAGCTGAAGCTCCAGTACTTTGGCCACCTCATGAGAAGAACTGCCTCATTGGAAAAGACCCTGATGTTGGGAGGGATTGGGGGCAGGAGGAGAAGGGGACGACCAAGGATGAGATGGCTGGATGGCATCACGGACTCAATGGACGTGAGTCTGAGTGAACTCCGGGAGTTGGTGATGGACAGGGAGGCCTGGCGTACTTAGAACTGCCTCATTGGAAAAGACCCTGATGTTGGGAGGGATTGGGGGCAGGAGGAGAAGGGGACGACCAAGGATGAGATGGCTGGATGGCATCACGGACTCAATGGACGTGAGTCTGAGTGAACTCCGGGAGTTGGTGATGGACAGGGAGGCCTGGTGTGCTGCGATTCATGGGGTCCCAAAGAGTCGGACACGACTGAGTGACTGAACTGAACTGAACTGAAGATAAGCCATATTTATAATTTTCTATCTCATAATTATTAATATAATTTGGGGAGCAACTTTCAAGTGAAGTGAAGATGGCTCAGTCATGTCTGACTCTTTGCTGACCCCCTGGACTATACAGTCCATGGAATTCTGCAGGCCCGAACGCTGGAGTGGATAACTGTTTCCCTCTCCAGGGGATCTTCCCAACCCAAGAATTAAACCCTGGTCTCCCATATTGCAAATGGATTCTTTACCATCTGAGCCACCAAGAAAGTACTGAATGTCAACTAGTCAAATTTTATTAAACGTGTAATTTTACAAGTGATATAATGTTTAAAATCAATTAGCCATCAATTATATAAATGCTTTTATATAAATGTTATATAATGTTTTTAATGCTAAATATGTATAGATTTTCCATAGCTTTCTATTAAAATACTAATTTGAATGAACATCTTTGAAATTATGTTGATAGGCTTTATATTTAATTCCAACTTTTAAAAGTAGCATTATGTATGTAAAGAGCAAAGATATTTTTGTCCTTATGATATAGATTACTAATTTCATTTTCAGAAATAAAGTTCCAGTTTATATTGAGTTTTGTTTGCCCATGACAGAATCTCATACACCTACTACATCACTACTTCTGGCTCTCTGAATGGAAGTATTAAGATGTCCTGTTAGCCAATGTTTTCCTATAGACTAAGCTTTCCAGGAAACGCAAACACCAGTCGCTCAATTTTAACGGAAAAATATGGTGAAAGCTGCACCCATGTATGGAATAAGCTGGACTCTGAAAATTTAAGAAGGCAGAGAAAATGTTGGAAATACAAATAAAAATGAGACATTTGAGGACTTAGTAGATATTTACTTGGTTAGAGTAGAAAACTGACTTGGAGGGGGAGGCAGTCCTAAGATGGCAGAGGAATAGGATGGGGAGACCACTTTCTCCCCCTCAAATTCATCGTAAGATCATTTGAATGCTAAGCAAATTCCACAAAACAACTTCTGAACACTGGTGGAGGACACCAGGCACCCAGAAAGGCAGGCCATTGTCTTCAAAAGGAGTTATGACAAAATATAAAAGATAAAAAGAGAGACAAAAGAGTTAGGGACAGAGACCCATCCTGGGCAGGGAGCTGTAAAAGAGGAGAAATTTCCAAAACCAGGAAACCCTCTCACTGGCAGGTCTGTGGGGAGTTTTGGAATCTCAGGGCAACATAACTGGGAGGAAAAAATTAATAAATAAAACTCACAGATTACGCGCCTAACTGCAACTCCCAGCAAAGAAGTACCCTAGACGCTCGTGTCTGCCACCAGCAAGCAGGGGCTGAACTGGGAGGAGTGGGCTGCATAGCTTAGGGTAAGGACCAGGCCTGAATGCCCTGAGGACAATCTGAGGGAGTTAACATGAGATAGCAACCCAAAACTGTGGGATAGCCAGAGAAGGGGGGGAAAAATGGAGAGAGAGAGAGAAAAACTTTCCTGTGAAAAGCTCTAACCTAAGGCACTGCCCGGCCGGCTCACAGAACAGAGGACTGAGCAGATACCAGAGGAGAGCTAGCCGGCTGAGGACTGGCCCACCCCCCACCGGAGGCAGGGAGGCAGGAGGCAGGGAGGCAGGCAGGCGACAGCCAGAGCCAGAGGGAGAGGTGCAAACTTGGCTCCAGAGTGGCATCCTCTACCAAACGCGAGCAGGCTCCTGTCGCTAACCAAGTCTTCCTGGGATCCTGGACAGTTGACAGCCACCAGGAGGGTTGCAGCCAGAGATCAGCTCCCCAGAGGAGACACACGAGAAGGCGTTCCCACTGCATGGCTGGGATGGAGGAGGTGATAAGAAGCACCACCCGTCTGGGGAGTGTGCACTCACCAAGCACCTGGTCACCTGAGCTGCTCGGACCTGGGAAGGGAACAAAACGCAGGCCCAACTGAGTCTCTGCCTGTGTGGAGTACCCGAGAACCTGAACCTGAGTGGCTTAGACCTGGCAAGTACACGCAACCCAGGGCCTGCTTTAGACAGTTCCCCTGAAGAGCAACCCAGAGCCTGAGCAGTATAGACAGGGAAAGCACACACGCCTTGAGCAGGGGCAAACCCAGTGTGGCCCAGACACTGTGAGCACTCCCCACACACACCAGTGATATTTGTTTGCAGTGTTCCTTCCTCCCCACAGCACAATTGAACAAGTGAGCATAAATAAATGACCACCTTCACTCCCTTGTGTCAGGGCAGAAATTAGACACTGAAGACACTTGCAAACAGAAGAAGCCAAAATAAACAAAGAAGAGGGAACCACTTTGGAAGTGATAGGTGCAACAGATTAAAACCCTGTAGTTAGCATTGACTACACTGGAAGGGGCCTATAGACGTTGAGAAGAAGTATAAGCTTGAACAAATCAGTTCAGTTCAGTTCAGTTCAGTCGCGCAGTCGTGTCCGACTCTTTGCGACCCCATGAATCGCAGTATGCCAGGCCTCCCTGTCCATCATCAACTCCCGGAGTTCACTCAGACTCACGTCCATTGAGTCCGTGATGCCATCCAGCCATCTCGTCCTCGGTTGTCCCTTTCTCCTCAGTAAACTGTGGAAAATTCTGAAAGAGATGGGAATACCAGACCACCTGACCTGCCTCTTGAGAAATCTGTATGCAGGTCAGGAAGCAACAGGTAGAACTGGACATGGAACAACAGACTGGTTCCAAATAGGAAAAGGAGTACGTCAAGGCTGAATATTGTCACCCTGCTTATTTAACTTATATGCAGAGTACATCATGAGAAATGCTGGACTGGAAGAAACACAAGCTGGAATCAAGATTGCTGGGAGAAATATCAATAACCTCAGATATGCAGATGACACCACCCTTATGGCAGAAAGTGAAGAGGAGCTAAAAAGCCTCTTGTTGAAAGTGAAAGAGGAGAGTGGAAAAGTTGGCTTAAAGCTCAACAT
>SJXQ01004851.1:0-98265 GCA_006408695.1 Aepyceros melampus | reverse complement strand
GGGGGTCGGGATTGGGAGTTCATGTACACTCGTGGCTGATTCATGTCAATGTATAGCAAAACGAATACAGTATTTGTAAAGCAAAAAAAAACTAAAAAATAAAAATTAATTAAAAAAAAGTCAATAGTTAGAATAGCAGGAAGGTGAGATGACTACTTGAACTAGCATGATGTCAGTGGAAAGAAAATAAAGTTGTTTTTTATTGGAATTTTGGAGATAGTCAGAACTTATTGGTAAAAGAATGTAATATGTGAGGGTGAGTACATGTGACTTCTCAGTATCAGTCATATTCTTAAAATGAATAGTGGTATCGGTCACTGAGATACCAACACTGGAAGAGATACATTTAATGTTCTGGCTAGGGAGGAAAAAGAGAAGATATTATAAATTTATTTGGAATGTGTTCAATTTGAGGCAAGTTTTAGCCTTTATTTAACATATGCTTATTACTCTACTTTGTGCCAAGAAAAGCTTTAGTTCTTTAGGTATTATGTGGACAATTAGAGATATGAGTGTAGAGCTCAATGAAGAAGTTTAAATATAAATTTTCAAAGAACTGGCATATTGATGATGCACAGATGACAATGGTAGCTTTCAACACAAATAAAGTGAATGTAAGAAGAGAAAAGATATACCACTACGTCTTGAGGGAACTCTAGTGTTGTAAGGGAGAGAGGCGGCGATGTAGAAAAAAAGGTTGAGTAACAAGGGCCAGGTATAGCAGATTGAGATAAATAAAGCTTGAGTGGCAAAAGCCAAGGGAAATGTTTTTAAAAGGAAGTAATTCACCAGTCAGTTAAGAAACCAAAAAATATGCTTCCAAATTAACCTCCAGAAGGCCCTGAGTAATTACAGTAACTGTTGTTTTGATGGAGTGATTGGCGCACAAGACAGCTGAATGGGTCTGCGGAGGAAAAACAGAAGTGAGGAAGCAGACGCAGCACATGTCAACCACTCTAAAGAAGCATCATTGTGAAGCAGCTTCACTGGTGGCTCAGATGGTAAAGATCTGCTTGCAATGTGGAGACCTGGGTTCAATCCCTGAGTTGGAAGGATGCCCTGGAAGAAGACATGGCAACCTATTCCAGTATTCTTGCCCAAAGAATCGTCATGGACAGAGGATCCTGGTGGGCTACAGTCCACGGGGTTACAAAAAGTCAGACACGACTGAGCGACTAAGCACACTATGCTCTAATAGACAATTTTAAAAATAATTTGATAAGCATGCTTCATTGACCATTGAAAGGTTTTATTTATTATAAAGTTAGTAGTTGACAAAATAGGTTATGTAGGATTCCTAAAAAGGAGGGTGGAGCTGACATTGTTGAGGTTCTGAAAAGTACGTATAGTGCTAATGCACAAATATGTTGAGTGCTGCTTCTTCAGTAGTACACATGACCTTGTTTGGAATGTAGAAAAAAAAAAGATGATTATGATTTAGAATTTTCCCTGTGTGTGCAATGAGAATTTATAAAAAATGAATGAGGATTAGGGTGTTGGCATGAGAGTTATTAGCAAAGACTGAATATGGAGGGGTAAATGATGAGGGCAAGAAATGGAAATACATGAAAGTGGAGATTCACCTGGGATTAAAAGAATGTATGCTGTTGCTGCTGCTACTGCTAAGTCGCTTCAGTTGTGTCCAAAGCTGTGAGACCCCATAGATGGCAGCCCACCAGGCTCGCCTGTCCCTGGGATTCTCCAGGCAAGAACACTGGAGTGGATTGCCTTTTCTGTCTCCAATTCATGAAAGTGAAAAGTGAAAGTGAAGTCACTCAGTTGTGTCTGACTCTTAGCGACCTCATAGACTGCCGCCCACCAGGCTCCTCCATCCATGGGATTTTCCAGTCAAGAACACTGGAGTTGGGTGCCATTGCCTTCTCCAAAAGAATGTATGGATGGAAGTAATTCACAAGTGAGCTGAGAAGGCTGGTATCAAGAGCAAAGGTGGTTGGTAGGAACACTAATGGGTGAAAAGTGAAGTGAAGTCGCTCAGTTGTGTCCAACTCTGTGACCCATGGACTGTAGCCCACCAGGCTCCTCTTCCCTGGGATTCTCCAGGCAAGAATACCGGAGTGGGTTGCCATTTCCTTCTCCAATGGTGAAGAAAGATCTAACTTATGATGTAGGATTATGTGGCTGAGGAAGGAGAAGGAAAAAAATCATTGGAGATAAAGGTATTAAAGAACAGAGAGACTGAGTGTTGAGATAGTCATCTATATGGAAAGTGTCGTCACCCAGAATATTGGCAATAAATAGGATGGAGAGGAATAGTTAAATGAGATGCCTACATGTTATAGATCATAACAAGAAGAGGGAATGTTAGATAATATAGGGTAAAGACACATGTTTCAAAGTGCAGAATATCTACCAGATTAGTGAGTATAGATCTGGACCTTACAACAAGGTACAAACAACATCAAGCACAGCAAACAAAGTGCATAAGGGGTGAGTGAATAGTCACCACCGGTAGGGTTACAGATACAGTAACTCTCAAAGAAGGAGACATGCTTCAGCTAAGCTATGAAACACTTAGATATTGCTTAACACGTGTAGTTCTAAAAGGTAGAATGGACAGCATATAACATATGTGTGACCCCATGGACTGTAGCCCACCCGGCTCCTCTGTCCATGGGATTCTCCAAGGAAGAATACTGGAGTGGGTCACTAAATCTTACTAAGAAGAAGGAAGTTGCAGTAGATGATAGATTATAAGGGTAAAATATGGGGAGGGTATATTTAAATAAGAGGTTACTATCTTTTTACATTCCATTCTGTGGTTCAAAAGCATATAGGAACAATAGGCTCATTGTCCCTGCTACTGCCTTAACTCCTACCTACTCCCTTAACTTTGACAAAATATCAACTATAATGATCGAGGTGTTTTTATTTTTTTCTTTTGTTTTTGGTTTTTCTTTCTTAAGCTAACAGAGGTGAGGATAATTGATCAACATGGTAGCAATCTGTATCCACTGCGTGCAAATATAATTCCTCTTTCATTATTTCAAAAATTGTTGATTGTTTTATGAATATATCAGATACTATGCTTGGATACTGTAAGACTGAGCAAATTAAAACACAGATGGAATGATTTGTGCATATTCATGATCATTTCTCATTACTGGAGGCTGCCCATCATTGTATTTTCAAACACATCAGTTTGAAACATTTGGTATTTGCATAAATACTGTTCATCATGAAAGCATTAACATTGTGTTAGAAGGTGAAGTAAGTACAATAAATGCATCTGTTTTAACATTATGATCCTTCAATTTATGTTAACTTCAGAAGACGTAAAACAGTATCTTATGTATCTGAAAAATCTGTATGAGGTTGTAATTTTAATTTATCTGTGAGTGTTTCTACATTAATTAAAATGCACAGGTTTTTAAAATAGGGATTAAAATATGAAAGAGATCAAGCTATTTACAATCTAATTAGCTCAAAATTGGATGAGTAATATAAATGTATAATTAATCTGGTTTGACTATGACAAACTTGAAAGGGAGATTATGGAATTAATAACAGAAAAAAGTATCTGAAACAAACTTTGTATTCAAAGTAAGAGGAATTTCCTGACATCTTTAAAATAATTCTTCCGTACTCTTATTTTCTGAAAAGTATCCTATATTGGGTGAATAAATACAGAGTGAAACATGAAAATATTTTACTTTCTCCAGAATTCCTAAAAAGACACCTTTTGTTGCAAAACACTTACAAAGTAGATAAGTAACACTTTTTATATAACCTTACTTCATTTATCTTTTATACATTCTCTTTCTCTTCCTTCTTTTTCACTCTGAACAGAGTAAGCTGTATATGTCATCTCCCTTTATCCCTAATATTTCAGTATGTATTTTCTAAAAATATGGATATTCTTTTATATAACTGCAGTGAATTTATGAACATGTAATAGTAACTTTTATTTAAATTGCTCTCCATATTCCGGTTTGTTGATTATACAATAATCCACTGTATTGTGTAGCATTTTCTTCCCTCTAGTAAAGAAACCAGTCTAGCTTATGAAAGAATTTAAAGGTGACACAAAGAGATGGAAAAACACCATGTTCTTGGGCTGATATTGTCAAATGACGACACTACTCAGGGAAATCTACAAATTTAATGCAATCCCTATAAAATGACTAATGGCATTTTTCAAAAAGTTAAAAATTAATTTTTAAAATTTGTATAGAAACATTAAAGACCCCAAATAGCTAACACAATCCTGAAAAAAAAAAAATGGAGGTGGAGGAATCAGTCTCCCTAACCTCAGACTAAAGGTACAGTAATCCAAACAGTGTGGTGGTACTATTGTTTATCACTATGTCATGTCCAGCTCTTTGAGACCCCATGGATTGTAGCCGGCCAGTCTTTTCTGTCCACGGAATTCTCCAGGCAAGAATACTGGCGTGGATTGCCATGCCCTCTTCCAGGAGATCTTCCCAACCCAGAGATCAAGTTCATGTGTCCTGCATTGGCAGGCAGATTTGTTTTTACCACTGAGCCACGAGGGAAGCCCAATTCAAACAGTAGGGTACGAGCACAAAAACAGAAACATCGATCAGTGGAATAAGAGAGAAAGCTCAAAAATAAAGCTTGACCATGCATTTATGGTTTATTAATCTATGACAAAGGAGGCAAGAATATACAGCAAAGACAGTCTCTTCAATAAACATTGCTGGGAAAACTGGACAGCTTCATTTGAAAGAATGAAATTAGAACGTATTCTAATACCATATACAGAAATAGTCAAAATGGATTAAAGACCTAAATGTAAGACTGTATACTGTAAAACTTTTACAGGAAAACAAGAGGCAGAATGCTCTTTGATATAAATTATAGCAAAATCCTTTTGGATCCATCTCCCTAGGTAATGGAAATAAAAACTAAAATAAACAAATGGGACCTGAAAATAAAAACTTTTGCACAGCAAAAGAAACCTAAATAAAATGAAAAGACAACCTACAGCATGGAAGAAAATATTTGCAAATGAAGCAAGTGACAAGATTAACCTCCGAAATACACAAACAGTTCACACCTAAATATTATTAAAAAAAAAAAAAAAAAGGCAATCCAATTAAAAAACTGGCAGAAGCTCTATGAAGACATTCTCCAAAGAAGATACGGCCAAAAGGCACAGGAAAAGATGTTCAACACCCACTAATTGTTAGACAAATGCAAATCATAACTACAATGAGGTATCACCTCACGCCAGTCAGAATGGCCATCATCAAAAAGTCTACAAATAATAAATACTGGAAAGAGTGTAGAAAAAAAAGGAACCCTTCTACATTGTTGGTGGGAATGTAAATTGCTATAGTTGTTATGGAGAACAGCATGGCGTTTCCTTAAAAAAATAAGATCAGAGATACCATATGATACTGCAGTCCTACTCCTGGACCTGTACCCAGAGAAAACCATAATTCAAAAATACACACACACTCCAATGTTCACTGTAGCCCTATTTACAACAGCTAAGACATGGAAGCAACCTAAATGTCCATGGACAAAGGAATGAATAAAGAAGTGGTATATCTATAAAATGGAATATTACTCAGCCATAAAAAGAATGAAATAATGCCTTTTGCAGCAACATGGATGGACATAGAAATTATCATACTACTTAGGCCAAACAGATATAAATATTATATATTGCTTATGTGTGGAATTAAAAAAAAAGGTACAAATGAACTTATTTCCAAAAGAGAAAGGACCCACTATATGGCACAAGAACTATATTCAATAATTTTTAATAACCTATAAGGGAAAAGAATCTGAAAAAATATGTAACTGAACCACTGCGCTGTATACTGGAAACTAATGATATCATAAATCAACTATACTTCAATTAAAAAAAAACACTTTGTAACTGTGTATGGTGCCAGATGTTATCTATACTCATTGTGATGATCATTTTACAATATATATAAATATCAAATAATCATCATGTACACCTGAAGCTACTATGCTATCAATTAAAAAAAAAACACAAAATTTTATTTAAAAAAATAGAAATTCAGTCTAGGATCAGGTATTATATTGAACTGTCATTTCTCTTCAGCCTCCTTGGATCTAGAAAAAATTTTCAGCTTTTATTTAGCATTTTATAAATTGGTATTACTGAAAATTATCTCCCTCTGGATGCTGCTTTAACTTTTTATTTAAAAACAAAACTTTTTGGGTTTCTCTTGTTTTCTTATGATTAGATTCAAGTTTTATATTCCTAGCTTGAATATTCTGTATTTTGACCCTTTCAGTGTATAGGTATCATGTGTGAGGCACACAATGTCTACCTGCCCCTTGTTAATAATGTTAATTTTTATCATAATGTCAAAGTGTTATCCGATATGTTCATTATAAACAGGGTTCTCACTCTAGTGTCCATGATGAACACATAGGATGACCAAGGGTCATTTTAATTTTTGAAGGAACCACAGTAACACCTGTTATATGCCAATGACTGCATAAACTATTAGTTAAACCAGAGTTGGTGATGGACAGGGAGGCCTGGCGAGCTGCGATTTATGGGGTCGCAAAGAGTCGGACACGACTGAGCGACTGAACTGAACTGAACTGAAAACTATTAGCTTGAGGTCAGTTCACAGTTAGATCAACCTGTGTTCTTCCCAAGATGTCATAATATTGCAAACCTAGGTATTCAATGTTCACTGTGATGAAAAGAACACAGAAAAGCAATGTAAATGTTCCGTGTCTAATCTGACTTCATATCTGATAATTTTTTCCATGTCCAAAACGTCCACACATCCCATCAGGAATTTATTTAGGAAAGAAAGGAAATGGTTTTGTTTCTTTCCACATTTTGCACATTTTAAATGGCTATTAAGCCTTCATATATAACTATTATTAAATTGCTTGAATTTCCTTATTAAATAGAGCTGTTTATTTTGGGTCAGTAGAATTATTTTAAAAATTACTCATCTATTGTACTAAGGGTTGTAAGATTCTCTGCTGTATAGTTACTATTATTTTCCATTATTAATTAAAAGGCAAATTATAATGAGACACTAAGATACTCATTTTATCTTCAATATTTAATCTATGATGAAACACTTTAAGATCCTCATTGACATTTATCAGTGATGATTATTACAACATGATTATTTATATCTCTGTCATTTCCTCCAAAATTAGTGTCCACATTTGGCCTTTTTACTGAATGAGTCTACTTTTTCCTTCTTAACTGTCCAACTAACCAGCATTTGTTATAGGTGTGGTCTCATGAATTACATGTTATTTCAAAATTTATAATTAATCACCTTCCTTAATTATTTTATAGATCAAATTGTCCCAGATTTTGCCAGTGGAAGCCTATTCAGGTGGTGAGCTAGCCCATACACACCCATGTTCTGTCATGTCTGAATCTTTGTGACTCCATGGAACTATAGCCTGCCTGTCAGGCTCCTTTGTCCATGGAATTTTCCAGGCAACAAAACTAGAGTGGGTTGCCATTTCCTTCTCCAGGGGATCTTCCCAATCCAGAAATCAAACCCAAATCTCTTGTGTCTCCTGCATTGTCAGGCAGATTCTTAACCACTGTGCCACCAGGGAAGCCCATTCAAATGGTATCTTGTCTTTTTTTTTTTTTCACTTTAATACAAAAGTTTTTATTTTCAGTAAATTATTTTCAACATGTGAACCTTTTACTTTTTAAAGTTTTATTTATTTATTTTACTTTACAATATTGTATTGGTTTTGCCATACATTGACATGAATCCGCCATGGCCCAGAGGGATGGGATGGGGAGCAAGGTGGGAGGGGGATATCTGTGTCCTTATCACATGAACTCTTTTTTTTTTAAAGGCTTCTTTACCTTCTGGCATGGCAATATGTCCTAGTCTCATCTTGTACTTCCCTGAACCAACCATACAATTAGCTATTTCTCCAAGGACATGCACATACCTTATTTTAGAAATTATCAGTCCATATGAACACCATCAATTCAACCTGGCCAATAATCTTCTTTATTTACTCCTTTGAATATTTGCTATTTTTTCTTCCAAAGTGAGGTTTCTGGCTTCTAATACATCAAAATAGCCACTCATTTTCTAAATAAAAATACTGTATTCATATTCAATTAATTATTTCAATTTGGGTATCTTATTCATTTGAATATAGTTGGATTAATTTGCTTCTGTTTTCATTTTTAGTTTATCCTCTTCCCATTTTACTGCAAACATAAAAAAATATAAATAGTATTCACATGTTTGCAGAAACCAGCATTTTATAAATATTATTTATAGAAATATCATTTGCTCTTATCCACTTTCTCAACCCCAGCTCTTGATGGTGACATAATTTTATGTGCTTTATTCTTTTTGCATTTCTTTTCAAAGATAAGCAAATTTATGGTTATTATTTACTATTTCTCCTTTCTTATAGCAAATGTAGCATAATATATATTCTATTTTTCAATTGCTTCTTCATATAAAAATAACTCAGAAATTGTTCTGTTTCAGTTCACTGGTATCTTTCTTATTCTTTTTTACAGTTGTATAAACACTCTGGTATGTTTATGTATCATGGATTACTATTTCTTATGTTTGACATACAAGTAATTCTCACTGTTGCAATTAATCAGTTTGTACATATGTGTTTTTGTATTATTGGAGGTATATATTTAGGATATCTTCCTAGTAATGAGATTGGTTGCTTGAAGGGTAGATTTATATTTTTGTAAAATATTGCCCCAAATCTGTTAGGTACATTCATTTTACATTACTAAAATATGAGATTGTTTCTCCAAACCTCACCAAGTGACTAAATTTTTTCTGTCCATCTTTCTGTTTTGTGTGGTCTATGTTTTAATTCTTAGTCATTTTATTAACTTTTTAAATAAGTGTTCTTTGTGTAGAGCATAAAATTAGTTTTGCATTATGTTGTAATTTGAAATATCTTTTAATAGGTGAATTAACTTCCATCTCCTATTAAAGCTTTAATTTTCAGTAGATTCTATTTTATATTGGAGGATTCTCTGTCATTTGGTTCACAGTCATTCACAAATGATGTATCTTCATCTTGAAATGTAATTTTTAGCATTATACGTTATCCCTCTTTGTCTAATTTATTGCTGTGGTCCTGAATTTGATTTTATCTACTATCAGGATTGCAACCTCAGGTTCTTCATTGTAAGCTTGTCAGTATTTGCCTCAATTCCGTATTATATGCCTTTCACAGAGAAAATATACTAAAGATACTGATTATAAAACTAAATACACATGGTAAAATTACAAGTAATGATTAAAGTAAGAGAAATAAAGATCAGGTTTTCAAAAACAGAAGGAGAAATGTAAAAAACAGAAGGGATGTAAACAGAAACTCTCAATAAACCTAAAAGTTGTTGAGAAAAAGTGAAGGCCAAAGAACATGATAAAAAATGCAAAAACACAACAGGAGAAGTAAAACTCAATCTATAAATAATCACAATAAATTTAATGTATCTAGTTCTAGTTAAATACAAGCAATGTCATATCTCCCTCTATCTCTAGCTCCTCCCCAGTGCTTTCCTATCTTTTCCTCTAATATCAGTAACAAAGTAAGGATGCCTGCTTTCACAATTTCTGTTCAACATATTATTGGAAGTCCTAGCCAGAGCAATCAGGAAAAAAATAAAAGGCACCCAGCTAGCCAAGCAGAAAAGGAAGAAGGAAAGTTATGCTTGCAATGTGCACAGGCACACAAACAAAACACTTGCTAGAACTAGTAAACCAATTAAATTGCAGGATACCAAATTAATGTATAAAAATTAGAGGCATTTATAAAATAACAATTCACAATCCAAAAAAGGAAACTTTTACAATTCCATTTATAAAATTATAAATGTAACCAAGAAAGTGAAAGACTTGTACACTGAAAACTATAAATCACTGCTGAAAGAAATCCAAGGAAGTACAAGTAAATGGAAGATATCCAGTGTACAGTTAAAGATTTAACATTAAGATATCTGTGCTATCCAAAACAACCTACAGATTTAACAGAATCCCAATCAAAACTCCAATATCATTTTTCACAATAGAAAAATTCATATTGGAATTTATGTAGAACTTTGAAAGACCTTTTACAATTAAACTGAAAAGGAACAAACTGGGAGGACTCACCTTCATGATTTAAAAACATTACAAAGCTACAGAAATCAAAACAATTTGGTGTTGTCATGAAGACAGATCATTAAAACAGTGCAATGAAATAGAGTCCAGAAATAACTTTTGTGTACATTGGCAAATGATATTCAATAAGGATGCCAACACCATCTAATGGAGAAAGCACAGTTTCTTCAAGAAATGATGCTGGGAAAATTGGATATTCACATACAAAAATTGAAGTTAGACTTTTATAGTATACTATATCCAAAACTGAACTCGCTATAAAGACATAACTGTATGACCAAAACCTATGAAATTCCTAGAAGGATATTGAGGGAAATTTCATAACAATGGTTTTGGCAATGATTTCTTAGATATATCCAACACCAAAAGCACGTGCAACAAAAGTAGTTATAGATGATAGAACTATATCAAACTTAAAAAAACTTTTGTTCAAATGACACAATCAGATTGAATGGCTATTCAGAGAATGTGAGAAAATATCTGCAAAGTATATCTGGTAAAGGACTAATATCTAGAATCCATGAAGAACTCTTGAAACCCAGCAGGAAATTAAATAGACTTATCTAAAAATGAGCAAGATTTGGATATTCCTCTAAAGATGATATAAAAATTGCCAATGAAGCATATGGAAAGATGCCCAACGTCACTTATTATCTAAAAAATGCATATTCAAACCAAAAAGAGATATTACCTGATACCCATTAGGATGACTACTATAAAAAAAAAAGTGTTGGTCAGGATATAGAGTAACTGGAAACCTTATGCATCTTTGGTAATAATGTAAAATTACATAACCACTATGAAAAATAACAGAGTGCTCTCAAAAATCTAAAAATAGCATTACCACATTATCCAGCAATCATACACCTGGGCATATACATGTAGAAAAGCATAATTCAAAAATATACACGTACCCAAATGTTCATTTCAGCACTTTTTTCAATAGCCAAGACATGAAAGCAACCTAAATGTTCATTGACAGAGTAATGGATAAGGATGTGGTGCACATACACAATGGAATATTACTCACCTATAAAAAGAATGAAATAATAGCATTTGCAGCAACAGGGATGGACCTAGAGATTATTTTACAGTTACTAAGTGAAATAAACCCCAGTAAACAAATAACATGATATAACTCATATGTGGAATCTAATTTTTAAAAAATGATATAAACAAACATTTCCAAAACAGAAACAGACTCAGAAAACAAGCTATGGTTACCAAATGGGAAACAGTGAGAGGATAATTTAGGAGGCTGAGATGAACATACACACTGCTTGCATGCATACTAAGTCACCTCGGTCATGTTCAACTCCTTGCGACTCTGTAGACTGTAGCCCTCCAGACTCCTCTGTCCACGGGATTCCACTGTTTGCAGATGACATGATCCTCTACACAGAAAACCTGAAAGACTCCACCAGAAAATTACTAGAGCTAATCAATGAATATAGTAAAGTTGCAGGATATAATAATACTGAGAAAGTAGAAAAAGAAATTAAGGAATCAATTCCATTCACCATTGCAACAAAAAGAATAAAATACTTAGGAATATACCTACCTAAAGAAACTAAAGACCTATATATAGAAAATTATAAAACACTCATGAAAGAAATCAAAGAGGACACTAATGGATGGAGGAATATACCATGTACATGGATCGGAAGAATCAATATAGTGAAAATGAGTATACTACCCAAAGCAATCTACAGATTCAATGCAATTCCTATCAAGCTACCAGTGGTATTTTTCACAGAGCTAGAACAAATAATTTCACAATTTGTATGGAAACACAAAAAACCTCGAATAGCCAAAGCCATCTTGAGAAAGAAGAATGGAACTGGAGGAATCAACCTGCCTGACTTCAGGCTTTACTACAAAGCCACAGTCATCAAGACAGTATAGTACTGGCACAAAGACATAAATATAGATCAATGGAACAAAATAGAAAGCCCAGAGATAAATCCACACACCTATGGACAGCTTATCTTTGACAAAGGAGGCAAGAATATACAGTGGATTAAAGACAATCTTTTTAACAAGTGGTGCTGGGAAAACTGGACAACCACTTGTAAAAGAATGAAATTAGATCACTTTCTAACACCATACACAAAAATAAACTCAAAATGGATTAAAGATCTAAACGTAAGACAAGAAACTATAAAACTCTTAGAGGAGAACATAGGCAAAACACTCTCTGACATAAATCAGCCTTCTTTATGGTCCAATTACACATTCATACACGACTACAGAAAAAAATAATAAATATAAAACATAGCTTTGACTAGATGGACCTTTGTTGGGAAAGTAGTATCTCTGCTTTTAATAGACTGTCTAGGTTTCTTCCAAGGAGCAAGTGCCTTTTAATTTCATGGCTGCAATCACCATCTGTAGTTATTTTGAAGCTCAAGAGAATAAAATATGTCACTGTTTCTAATGTTTCCCCATCTATTTCTCATGAAGTGTTAGGACTGGATGCCATGATCTTATTTTTTTAATGCTGAGTTTTAAGCCAACTTTTTCACTCTCCTCTTTCACTTTCATCAAGAGGCTGTTTAGTTCCTCTTAGCTTTCTGCCATAGGGGTGGTGTCATCTGCATCTGAGGTTATTGATTTTTCTCCCAGGAATCTTGATTCCATCTCGTGCTTCATCAGCCCTGCATTTCACATGATGTTCTTACTCTGCATATAAGTAAAATAAGAAGGGTGACAACATAAAGCCTTGATGCATTTCTTTCCTAATTTAGAACCAGTCTATTGTGGCACTAACTCCTTAGATCAGGATTTTCTGACTGAAAATCTTTAAAAATGACGTTCAGATATATAGGACCTATATTTAAATACAGCTTATATAAAAATTGTCTTCTGAAAACACATATTTAAAAAATATTTTGCATGCTGAGTCATTAAAAATGACATATCTTCCCGAATTAAATGGTTGGTTTAGACTAGGTCACATCTTTTTCCTCTTCTGCTCACAGCCCAGAAACATGAAGGTAATAACTAAGGTTATATCATGAGAGATCATTAAACTGATATTCCAAATTGTGGTGCTGGAGAAGACTCTTGAGAGTTCCTGGGACAGCAAGAAGACACAATCATTAATTCTAAAGGAAATCAACCCTGAATATTAATGAGAAGGACTGATGCTGAAGCTGAAGCTCCAGTATTTTGACCAACTCTTTCAAATAGATGACTCAATGGAAAAGATGCTTGGAAAGACTGAAGGAAGGCTGGAGAAGGGTACAACAGAGGATGCAACAGCTGGATGTCATCCCCGACTAAATGGACATGAGTTTCAGCAAACTCTGGTACATAGCAAAGGACAGGGAAACCTGGTATGCTGTAGTCCATGGGGTCACAAATTTAGACACTACTTAGTGACTGAACAACAACAACTCCAAATCGTCCCTACAGAGTCATTGCTCATGCCTTTTGCTATATTATTGGTTAATGAATTCTGAAATTCAGAGACAAATTTTGATAACATATTCATTCCAATATAATCTTATACAGATGGTGAATTATCTTGCCATTTTAAAATGCCTTTCTAGGTATCAAAAAATAATATACATTTTATAGATGAAACTGCCATAGAAATATAAACTTTTCAGGAAATTGTAAGAATTTATAATCTAAGATTTCAAGGGTAACTTCTAAATCCTTATTATAATTTTTTGATCAGCCACCTTCCTGATATCTGTATGTGTGTGTGTGTGTGTGTGTGTGTGTGTGTGTGTATACATATATATCCTGAAATTCACCCCTTGAATTAATGTACTTTTCCTGGACTATGCTTCCTAATTTATCCAGGGTTAACTGCCTCAAATTCCTGCCCTTAATCCTCATCTGCACATTATTAGGTGTTCATCCACCCATTTTAAGATTTAACTTCTCAGCCTCTATGATTGATTCTCTCCTTATTCATCACCTCAGGACTTCATATTATGGGCTCCATGAAAAATAAAGCTTTTTGGTCCCCCTGGGAGATGGCCTAGGGTAGTAAACCCAAAGGACATTATGCTTTCTTCAAAATCCAGAGGCCCAATAAGTGTCATACCTCATTTTTGATTGTTAGAGAATCGATGTCATAACTTATCTTTCACTTTGCACTTCTAGAAATTTACTGAAGTTGAAGGTCTCTGAAATTTTGTCAAGATTTATTTCACATCATCTTGCATATCTTTATCTTACTAATATTAGTAAAAATAGCAAGGAGAGATATGAAAGCCTTTCTAAATGGACAATGCAAAGAAATAGAGGAAAATGATACAATGGAAGAAACAAGATCTCTTCAAGAAAATTAGAGATACCACAAAATATTTCATGCAAAGATGGGCACAATAAAAGACAGAAATAATATAGACCTAACAGAAGCAGAAGATATTGAGAAAAGGTGGCAAGAATATACAAAAGGACTATATAAAAATGATATTCATGACCCAGATAATCACGATGGTGTGATCACTCACCTAGAGCCAGATATCTTGTAGTACTAAGTCAACTGGGCCTTAGGAAGCATCACTACAAACAAACTTAGTGGAGGTGATGGAAATCCAGCTGCTCAGTTCAGTTCAGTCACTCAGTCATGTCTGACTCTTTGTGAACCCATGAACAACAGCACTCCAGGCCTCCCTGTCCATCACTAACTCCCAGAGTCCACCCAAACCCATGTCCATTGAGTTGGTGATGACATCCAACCATCTCATAGCTGAGCTATTTCAGATTCTAAACAATGATGCTGTGAAAGTGTTGCACTCAATACGCCAGCGAATTTGGAAAACTCAGCAGTGGCTACAGGACTGGAAAGGTCAGTTTTCATTCCAACTCTGAAGGATGGAAATGCCAATTAATGTTCAAGCTACTGCACAATTGCACTCATTTCACGTGTTGGCAAAATAATGCTCAAAATTCTTCAAGCCAATCTTCCACAGTACATGAACGGAGAACTGCCAGATGTTCAAGCTGGATTTAGCAAAGGCAGAGAAACCAGAGATCAAATTACCAACATCCTTTGTATCATAGAAAAAGCAAGAAAATTCCAGAGAAAAACATCTACTTCCGCTGTATTGACTGCACTAAAGCCTTTGACTGTATGGATCACGACAAACTGGAAAATTCTGCAAGAGATGAGAATACCAGATCACTTCACTGTCTATTGTAAAACCTCTATGCAGGTCAGCAAGCAACAGTTAGAACCGGACATGGAACAACAGACTGGTTCCAAATCGGGAAAGGAACACATCAAGGCTGTATACTGTAACTCTGTTTAACTTGTATATGGAATACATCATGCAAAATGCCAGGCTGGATGAAGCACAAGCTGCAATAAAGATTGCTGGGAAAAATATCAACAACCTCAGATATGTTGATGACAACCATCCTTATGGTAGAAAGTGAAGAGGAACTAAAGAGCATCTTGATGAAAGTGAAAGAGGAGAGGATAAGCTGGCTTAATACTCAAAATTCAAAAAACAAAATCATGGCATCCGGTCCCATCATTTCATGGCAAATAGATGCAGAAGCAATGTAAACAGTGACAGACTTTATTTTCTTGGCCTCCAGAATCACTGCAGATGGTGACTGCAGCCATGAAATTAAAAGACCCATGTTCTTCAGAAGAAAAACTATGACAAACCAAGAGAGCATATTAAAAAGCAGAGACATTACTTTCTCTGCTACTGCTGCTGCTAAGTCACTTCAGTTGTGTCCAACTCTGTGTGACCCCATAGATGGCAGCCCACCAGGCTCCCCAGTCCATGGGATTCTCCAGGCAAGAACACTGAAATGGGTTGCCATTTCCTTCTCCAATGCATGAAAGTGAAACCTGAAAGTGACGTCGCTCAGTTGTGTCCAACTCTTAGCGACCCTATGGACTGCAGCCCATCAGGCTCCTCCATCCATGAGATTTTCTAGGCAAGAGTACTGGAGTGGGGTGCCAGTGCCTTCTCCATTACTTTCTCTACAAAGGTCCATATAGTCTAAGCTATATTGCTTTTTTTTTTTTTCCCCCATACTCAGGTATGGATATGATAATGAAGGCTAACGTTGTGGTGAGTTTAAGCAAGCTCTGGGAGATGGTGAAGGACAGGGAATCCTGGTGTGCTCCAGTCCATGGTGTATCATAGAGTTGGGCATGACTGAGCTACTGAACAACAGCAATTAGTTAGGTCATGGCTACTATGGGAGTATGTTCGGTTTCCTTAGAGAACTGTGACTGATTCAGCTTTAGTTGTAAAAGAACAGAATCTCATAAGTGAACTTATTGAATTTCTTCTGGATTTTCTAGAATCCCAGAATTTGTTCTCTAGTCTGAATAGATTTGAAGTCACTGCTAACACTATTTCCAATATTAAAGATGTCACTTACAGTCAATGTCATAATGCAGAAATAGAGATATGGAAAAAATCACTATTGGGTGTTTGTAATTAAATACTTAACAAAAAGCATTGTTCTGGGCCACTGTGTATCTGATACCTCACACATTTCAGCTAAACTAATCAAGAAATTGTCTTGTTAACTGCTCTTTCAGTTCTTTCACTTGTTTGCATTTAGATCATTGCTAATAGATACACTGATTACTTTCATGAAGCTCTAAATGTTGTCAGAGTTGTACTATGAAACTTAATTACTATGTCTCCTAAATACTGTCTGACACCTCCATTCCTGTCACAGTTGCTCTTCCTTTACTTCTAAAACTGAAACTTTACCCCATTACTTGTGAAAACCTATCATCTTTTTGGCATACAATGGGATCTATATCTATCCAAATATCTGCATGTAATGTTATATAAGTTATTTTTAAGTACTATATACATATCATATATCTTTACATGTCATTGTTCAGCAGTTTATATATATTATAGAATAAAGCATCTCCATTATTTCCTTTTTGTTTTCTATAACAATAAATGTCCATTTACATGTATCTTCCTGAACTATAATTTATCTCATTTTTGAGCTTGTTCACAGGTACATGTTTTAAGACTTTTGTGTTGTGCTGCTGGCTTTATTTATATGAGTTATTTTTATATCAGTTTTATTGATAGAATATCAATACTTATTCCAGTTTCAGTTGTTATACTGGAAGTTGCTAGTAAAAAAAAAAATTAATAGTCACTTAATAATCTTGTTTTAACTAAGACAAACTGTAGCTTAAAAAAAAAAAGAAAGAAAGAAATAGTCAGTACATTTGCTTCTAGGCCTTTCAGACTTCGTTCTTAAAGTTTCTGGAACTTTCCTGTCTGTGAAGTAAAGGAATTGCTGAATTACACGAGGAACCCTCTCTGGGACAACCAATGAGAAATTAGACAGTTCAACCTGGGCTTTACAATAATTGTGTCCTCTTCACTCTAGTTAAGAAGGCACATGTTTCTCAGCACTGAGGTATGAAGCTTTCCACTGTTTTTAGCTAAAAAGACCAGTTCTAGCAACAAACAGCAGTAAATCTCTGGCACATATGCTTCTGCTCTTATTGTCTTAAGATTTTAGGAAATTATGTAAGTAATTTGGATGTAGTTCAATCTGTTCAGAAGTGGAGCATGTTTAATATGGTTAAACTACTCTGCCAGAGTAATATACTTAAGATACTGCTTTATTTAGGGCTTCCCTGTAGCCCAGTGGTAAAGAATTCACCTGCCAATGCAGGAGACACCAGTTTTATCCCTGATCCAGGAAGATCCCACATGGCGACAAGCAACTAAGCCCATGTGCCGCAGCTATTGAACCTGTGCTCTAGAGCCTGGGAACCACATCTATGGAGCCCACGTGCCACAGCTCCTGAAGTTCAAGCACCCTAGAGTCTGTGCACTCCTCTCACTGCTTTGAGAAGCCCATTCAGTGCAACTAAAGAGTAATCCGTGCTTGCCACAACTAGAGAATACATTGCACAGCAATGAAGACCCGGGCCTAACATAAATCAATAAATAAGCATAGAGTTTATTTAAACCAAAAATCTAACAAAATATCTTCACTTAGAAGCACTTAATAAAACTAAACCCAAAGTTTTGGCAGGGGAGATTTGCTGTTAGTTGTAGTTGTGTCGTTTAGAGAACTTAAAGTCATTCTAGGTGAGGTGAAGGCAACATTAACTTATTTGTTACTATACATAATTTCAACTAGGGTCAGGCCAAAAAAATCGCATTTCTAAATAGTTCAGAAAAGTCCATAGAAGGGTTTCACAGACTTTTATAAAAAAGAATGCTTGTCTGTCTTGTGCACCAATGAATATCAATGCCCATCAAAATTTCCTAATAACGCAAAGGAAAAGGCAAATCTATATACTTGATCAGATGTCAAAGGAATGGGAGGTAGACTATTAAGACACCCTTAATGCTTCTTCTGGCCTTTTCATTTGTGAGAGAATAGTGTTTGGTGGCCATGGCCACTTTGGGTCATTTCTTTCTAAATGTAATACAGATAATGGAATAAGGGAGATAATCCAGAGAAGTGACTCCTTCCAGCTAAGAAGTAGTTGAGGAAGTCCATATATGCATTCAAGAAGCACATGGGATCCTCTCTAGCTATGGGTAGTGGCTAATCTGGTCATCTAGAATTGACACTGTGGACTGCATAGCTCCAAAATCTCTGAATAAGAACTTACCATATCCAATGAGCTATAGATAAACTGAATGGGAATAGATATAGTAGAGCAAGAGCCTACTGCTGGAATCTGGAACAGTGATGTGATCTTGGTCATCTTCTTCCTAAATTTCATATTAATATTAACAAACTAAATATTAGACTGCTAATTAATTCCTGATTTATCCCATTAAGGTGAATATCTTTTAATTATGTGTTTTTTGTGTAAAACTGTTTCAACTGTGAACACTCTTTAGAGAATATTAATATTTTAGCAAATATTTCCATTGTTCTAACAGTGCTAGAAGTATATGAAACTTTTAATGATCTTGGTATGAAACTCATATTCATGATGAAAACTAAGACAATGTTTCTCTCAAGTCTACACCAGGGATGATCTCAGGGACAATTTTGACTAGAATTTTTCTTACTAGTTCAGGGAGCTCTATATTGGTTCAAGTTGGAAGTCATTCAGACTGGCCCATTTTAACAAAGTTCCATCCTGAGGAGCAGGCCAGACATATTAGCAGCAATTCACAATTCTTGTGGTTGATCTTTGGTTACTTGAACTCTAATTTAAAGTAATTGGGTCAATCAGTTCAGTTCAGTTCAGTCGTGCAGTCGTGTCCGACTCTTTGCAACCCCATGAATCGAACACGCCAGGCCTCCCTGTCCATCACCAACTCCCGGAGTTCACTCAGACTTACGTCCATCGAGTCCATGATGCCATCCAGCCATGTCATCCTCGGTCGTCCCTTTCTCCTCCTGCCCCCAATCCCTCCCAGCATCAGGGTCTTTTCCAATGAGTCAACTCTTCACATAAGGTGGCCAAAGTACTGGAGCTTCAGTTTTAACATCATTCCTTCCAAAGAAATCCTAGGGTTGATCTCCTTCAGAATGGCCTGGTTGGATCTCCTTGCAGTCCAAGGGACTCTCAAGAGTCTTCTCCAACACCACAGTTCGAAAGCATCAATTCTTCTGCGCTCTGCCTTCTTCACAGTCCAACTCTCACATCCATACATGACCACAGGAAAAACCATAGCCTTGACTAGACGGACCTTAGTCGGCAAAGTAATGTCTCTGCTTTTGAATATACTATCTAGATTGGTCATAACTTTTCTTCCAAGGAGTAAGCGCCTTTTAATTTCATGGCTGCAGTCACCATCTGCAGTGATTTTGGAGCCCCAAAAAACAAAGTCTGACACTGTTTCTACTGTTTCCCCATCTATTTCCCATGAAGTGATGGGGCCAGATGCCATGATCTTCGTTTTCTGAATGTTGAACTTTAAGCCAACTTTTTCACTCTCCTCTTTCACTTTCAGCAACAGGCTTTTTAGCTCCTCCTCACTTTCTGCCATAAGGGTGGTGTCATCTGCATATCTGAGATTATTGATATTTCTCCCAGCATCTTGATTCCAGCTTGTGTTTCTTCCAGTCCAGCGTTTCTCATGATGTACTCTGCATATAAGTTAAATAAGCAGGGTGACAATATACAGCCTTGATGTACTCCTTTTCCTATTTGGAACTAGTCTGTTGTTCCATGTCCAGTTCTAACTGTTTCTTCCTGACCTGCATACAGATTTCTCAAGAGGCAGGTCAATAGCCCCCGCTTATTACAGGAAATAACCTTTATTATCATCCTTCTATCTTTATACACTTCATTTAGTCAGTTATCTTCTTCTGGGCTGCCACAGATCTGCCTAGACCAATACCAACTGTCATGGTTACATGACTGCTTGTTTATTGCCTCCAAACTCCCTTACCTTATTCTCTTCTGTTAGATGTGCTTTCTCCATTTGAAAATATCGCACCTGTATCTCTTCCTGGCATGGAACGGTACTCCAACTCACCTACTCTAATTCTTAATCTAGATACTAATAAAAGATCAATATTTACCAAATGGAATAGACATTGAATTCTATAGATTCCATAAGAGATAACTATTTTCTCTAAAAATAATTCATCATAAAAGCATTTAAGGCAAGGAATTAGCTGTAATATAGTTTTAATATTGATTTTAGGTATGCTGGACCTACAATATGTTCCTGCTTATATTACTACACAGTGGCAAGAAATACTACATATATTACACAGCTGGTTGACTGCTGCTGTGCTGAAGATTCAGACTTTTACAGATTTGTGATTTCTCCAAGCTCTGTGAAGGAATAAACCTCCAACTTTTGTAAATTTCAATGGTCATATTCTAATATCCTTGTAGAAGACAACTGAACTAGGGATTGAAAGAGGAAGGCTTCAAGTACTATAAAGCATAAATTTTCTACTTGAGTTCCTATGCTATGTGACTTTAAGTTGGCTATCTCCACATTTGGTAATGTCACTAAGGGCTATGTTGGTAAGATACTGGTGTGTGACCAAAAATACACAAATAGTTAAATCAGGATTCTGATATTGGATTTATATTCATTTTTATGCATTTAAAAAGTATGTTTTGTATATATTTCTCCATATACCTCCTGTACTAGAACCATATAGTATATAAATGATTTATATATAAGAATGTATGTAATAAGCTGTGCTCATTTTTTTGTTTGTTTGTTTTTTTTTTTTACTTGTAGACCTAAAAATAGGAAATTTGTAGAAACTGCTACTTTAGAGGAATGTTTTAACTTCACAATTCCAGATGGCTTGGAGCTTGTCACAAGCTCCAAAAAAGTCAGTTCTAATGAGGTGGATGAAACTGGAACCTATTATACAGAGTGAAGTAAGCCAGAAAGAAAAACACCAATACAGTATACTAATGAATATATATGGAATTTAGAAAGATGGTAATGATAACCCTGTATGTGAGACAGCAAAAGAGACACGGATGTATAGAGCAGTCTTTTGGACTCTGTGAGAGAGGGAGAGGGTGGGACAATTTGGGAGAATGGCATTGAAACATGTATAATATCATATGTGAAATGAATCGCCAGTCCAGGTTCAATGCAGGATACTGGATGTTTGGGCTGGTACACTGAGATGACCCAGAGGGACAGTATGGGGAGGGAAGAGGGAGGAGGGTTCAGGATGGGGAACACATGTATACCTGTGGCAGATTCATGTTGAGGTATAGCAAAACCAATACAATATTGTAAAGTAATTAAAAAAAAAGTTGACCTAAAATTGATTTGAGGTTTTGAAGGAATTTCCAAACTGTTTTCCACACTAGTTATATGTTTTTATCTTCTTATCAGCAATGTATGAGTGTCCAGTATCTCTATATCCTCATCAGCATTTGGCACTGCCACTATATATGTTTATGTTTGCCATTCTTATAGGTGAATAATAATATGTAAATAGGCAATCAGAAATTTATCTCCTAAAAGTTTATACAAGAGAAATGGAAAGCTATATTCACACACAGAATAATTATAAATTAGAGCTTAATAAAGTTGTTACTTTGCTAATAATAACCCAAACCTGGAAACAACCTAGATGCTATTTAACAAGAGAATGATTAAGCAATCTTACAATGCATACAAATCATGGAATACTATTTAGTAATAAATAAGAAAAAATTACTAAAACATACAGAAATATGTCTGAGTATCTGGGGAATTATGCAGAGTGAAAAATAACCCCCCAAAGTTTAAATACAGTATAATTTAATTTATATAATATTTTTAAATAACAGATTTATAGAAATAGGTAATAAATTAGTGGTGGCAAAAAATTAAGGAGAAGTGAGTGAGAAGGGAGAGGATGTGGATTTAAAGGGGCAGCATGAGAAATCTGGGTGATGATGGAAATGCTCTGTTTCTTCATTGTATCACCACCAATATTCTAATTCTGATACTGTCCAATAGTTTTTTCAAGATGTCAGCCTCAAGGAAAATTGGGTAAGTGGTATATGGGATTTTTCTATATCTTCTCTTGCAACTGCATATGAATCTACAACAACTGTAAATTTTTAAAAGACTTCATTTAAATATCAATAAAATCAGTCCTGGGTATTCATTGGAAGGACTGATGCTAAAGCTGAAATTCAATACTTTGACCACCTCATGTGAAGAGTTGACTCATTGGAAAAGACTCTGATGCTGGGAGAGATTGGGGGCAGGAGGAGAAGGGGATGACAAAGGATGAGATGGCTGGATGGCATCACCAACTCGATGTACATGAGTTTGAGTAAACTCCGGGAGTTGGTGACGGACAGGGAGGCCTGGTATGCTACAATTCATGGGGTTGCAAAGAATCAGGCATGACTAGTGACTGAACTGAACTGAACTGAACTGATGGACATCACAAGATGATCAGTATTGAAATCAGACTGATTATATTCTTTACAACCAAAGATGGAGAAGCTCTATACAGTCAGCAAGAACAAGACTGGGAGCTGACTGATGAAATATTTATTGCCAAATTAAGACTTAAATTGGGAAAGTAGGGAAAACCATTAGACCACTCAGGTATGACCTAAATAAAATCCCCTACAACTATACTGTGAAAGTGACAAATAGATTCAAGGGGTTAGATCTGATAGACAGAGTGCCTGAAGAACTATAGACAGAGGTTCATGACATTGTACAGGAGACAGTGATCAAGATCATCCACTAGGAAAAGAAATGCAAAAAGGCAAAATGGTTGTCTCAGGAGGCCTTACAAACAGCTATGGAAAGAAGAGAAGCAAAAGGCTGAGGAGAACAGAAAGATATACTCATTTGAATGCAGAGTTCTGAAGAATAAAAAGGAGAGATAAGAAAGCTTTCCTCAGTAGTCAATGCAAAAAATAGAGGAAAACAATGGAATGGGAAAGAATAGACATCTCTTCAAGAAAATTAGAGATATCAAGGGAACTTTTCATGTAAAGATGGATTCAATAAAGGACAGAAATGGTAGAGACCTAACAGAAGGAGAAGGTATTAAGAAGAGGTGGCAAAAATACACAGAAGAACTGTACAAAAAAGATCTTCATGACCCAGATAATCACCATAATGTGATCACTCACCTAGAGGCAGACATCCTAGAATGCAAAGTCAAGCAGACCTTAGAAAGCATCACTATGGACAAGCTAGTGGAGGTGATGGAATTCCAGTTGAGGCATCTCTAATCCTGAAAGATGATGCTGTGAAAGTGAAATTACTATACTAGCAAATTTGGAAAACTCAGCAGTGGCCACAGGACTGGAGAAGGTCAGTTTTCATTCCAATCCCCAAGTAAGGCAATGCCAAAGAATACTCAAACTACCGCATAATTGCACTCATCTCAAACGCTAGCAAAGGAATGCTCAAAATTCTCCAAGTCAAGCTTTAACAGTATATGAACTGTGAACTTCCAGATGTTCAAGTTGGATTTAGAAAGGCAGAGGAACCAGAGATTCAATTGTCAACATCTACTGGATCATTGAAAAGCAAGAGTGTTCCAGAAAAACATCTACTTCTGCTTTTTCACCTATGCCAAAGCTTTTGATTTTGTGGATCACAACAAACTGTGGAAAATACTTAAAGAGATGGGAATACCAGACCACCTGACCTGTCTTCTGGGAAATCTATATGCAGGTCCAGAAACAACAGTTAGAACTGGACATGGAACAGCAGAATAATTCCATATCAGGAAAGGAGTACATCAAGGCTGTATATTGTCACCCTGTTTATTTAACATATATTCAGAGTACATGTTGAGAAATGCTGGACTGGGTAAAACAAAAGCTGGAATCAAGATTGCCGAGAGAAATATCAGTAACTTCAGATATGCAGATGATACCACCCTTATGGCAGAAAGTGAAGAAGAACAAAAGAGCCTCTTGATGAAAGTGAAAAAGGAGAGCGAAAAGTTTGCTTAAAACTGAATGAACATTCCGAAAGCTAAGATCATGGCATCCTGTCCCATCACTTCATGGCAAATAGATGGGGAAACAGTGACAGACTTAGACTTTATTTATTTATTAATTTATTGGCTCCAAAATCACTGTAGATGGTGACTGCAGCCATGAAATTAAAAAAAAAAAAAAAAAACACTTGCTCCTTAGAAAAAAAGTTATGACCAACCTAGATACCTTATTAAAAAACAAGAGACATTACTTTGCCAACAAGGTCCATTTAGTCAAAGCTATGGTTTTCCCAGTAGTCAGGTACAGATGTGAGATTTGGACTATAAAGAAAGCTGAGCACCGAAGAATTGATGCTTTTGAACTGTGGTGTTGTAGAAGATTCTTAAGAGTCTCCTGGACTGCAACGAGATCCAGCCAATCCATCCTAAATGAAATCAGTTCTGAATATTCATTGGAAGGACTCATGCTGAGGCTGAAACTCCAATACTTTGGCCACCTGATGGGAAGAACTGACTCATTGGAAAGGATCTTGATGCTGGGAAAAACTGAAGACAGGAGAAGGAGATGACAGAGGATGAAATGGTTGAATGGCATCATTGACTTGATGGACTTGAGTTTGAGCGAGCTCTGGGAGTTGGTGATGGACAGGGAGGCCTGGCATGTTGTAGTCCAAGGGGTGGCAAAAAGTCAGATATGACTGAGCGACTGAACTGAACTGAACTGATGGGTACCTTCCTTCTAAGTTTCGTAGTTGTTTAGTCACTAAGTCATGTCTATCACTTTGTGACTCCATGTACTGTAACACATCAGGCTCCTCCATCCTCTACTGTCATCTCCTGGAGCTTGATCATATTCATGTCCATTAGGTTGGTGATTCTATGTAACCATCTCATCCTCTGTCACCCCTTCTGCCTTCAGTCTTTCCCAGCATCAGTACTAGTAGTCGCTACCACTACCAGTAGTAGTAGTAGTTGCTACCAGTAGTAGTGTTAGTTGCTCATTCATGTCTGACTCTTTGAAACCCCATGGATTGTAGCCTGCCAGGCTACTTTGTCCATAGATTCTCCAGGCAAGAATACTGGAGTGAGTTGCCATGCCCACTTCCCAACAGATGGTTTCAGAGCAGGTCTAGTGCATGTCAGGGCATTCAACTTTGCTCAGCAGTAATATGTGTACCTCCACCACAGTGATTATGGAGATAACAAGATCCTAAATACCTATCTTTGACCAACAATAATGAGATACCTCCCCAACCTTGGGTGTCAGTGGAATTAGTCTCCTCCTTAGTGTGAGGAACTTAAGATTTTGTTTCCATTTGGTATCAAGGAGATAGTGCTCAGCCTTAGTGTCAGAAAAAATCAGCTAGAAAAGATGGTTTTCATTTTTAATTTAGTTCAGTCGCTAACTTGTGTCCGACTCTCTGCAACCCTATGGACTGAAATACATCAGGCCTCCCTATCCATTACCAACTCCTGGAGTTCACCCAAACTCATGTCCATTGAGTCTGTGATTCCATCCAACCATCTCATCCCCTGTCATCCCCTCCTCCTTCTGCTCTCAATGGTTTTCATAAGATTCAAGAATCCATAACATATCAGGAAAATGTCCAAGGTTTGACTGAAAATTTTTCAGGGAGTGGCCAAGATTGCAGAGTTGAAAGATTCTAAGCTCACTTTCTCCCACGGGCACACCAAAATTACAACTATTTAAAGAGTAACGGTAGGTGAGAAATACCAAAATACTAGATAAAGGTATTCTCTAACTAAATGTGTAAAGAAGAAACCATAAGGCAGGGAAGAAGGGCAGGGATGCAATATAATCCAGATCCATACACACAAATGGGTGACTTACAAACATGAGAATGATTACAATTGTAGAACTTCTCCCCAAGGAGCAAGGAGTCCAAGTGGTTACCCAAACTGGGATTCCTGCACCAAGAAGACAAGACCACAGAAGTTTGGATTTGAAAGCCAGTGGGCTTACATTTGGGAAAACTAGAGGACTAAGGGCAAGAAAATCCACTCCTAAAGAGTAAATGCAAAATCTCACATAATCTGAGACCCACTGAAGAAACACTAATTTGAAAGGAGCCTGGGTCTAACCATCTAATGATCTTGTAGAGTCTTCCAGAGAGGCAGGAAGCAACTGGAGCTCACCATGGGGACATAGACACTAGCAGCAGCCATTTTAGGGACTTCAGTCTACCATAAGGACACTGGGGTTGACAAGTGCTCATTTGGAATCCTCATTTAGTTTATGACCTATGGGACCCAGCCCTGCCCACCAGCTGTTTAGGCACCACTAAACATATTCAAGACCAAGCAGCTATCCAAGAAAGGCTTAGTTCTACCCATCATTAGCCCAAGTGCCTTAAGATTCCCTGAGGCCACAGTCACCCCAAGCCTTGATCTGTCCACCAGAGGGCTCAGGACCCAGCCTCACACACTAGTGTGCTGGCACTAGCCACAGGACTACTTGGAGTCCCAGAGCCAGCAGTACAAACTTCGCTCCCACCACACCAGTGGGTTGGCAGCAAATCTGGGACTCCCTAGGCCCACTGTTGGGCAGAGCTGAGTCCTGGGGTGTATGATTGTGGATGTAAGGGTCCCAGATCTAGTGTTTTCCTGTTGGTGGGTGGAGCTGATTCCTGCACAGCTGGCTATAGAGTCTGGCGTTCCTAAATTAAATGTCAGTCTACTGCTGAGTAGGGCTGGATCCCAGGTGGACAGCTAAGGAGGCCAGGTGGCTTGGAGCTCATGTCTGCCTGCAGGTGGGTGAATCTGGGGCCCAGAGGTTCCTGGGGCTAATGCTGGCTGCTGATAGACAGAACCATATTCCAGGGTCTCATTCTGCAGGACCTTGGGGGCTTTGGAGCTGGTGCTAGCTTAACGGTGGCTGAAACTGCTGCCAGCCACCTCATTACTCAGCCTCGTCAACAAGGCTTCCCACAGTAGTCAACTAGACACAACAGAAGGGGCCACAAAGTCATGTGAGGAGTGTACCAAGAGAGTATAGCTTTGATAACAAAAAGAGTGTGCATTGCTGTAACACATAAGACATCTCCTAGGAAAGGCCACTCGCCAAGGCTGGGAAATGAAATCCATCTGAATAATCCCCGGGGTGGGGGGAGAGATAGACAAAATGACACAATGGAGAAATAATTTTCAAATAAATGAATCAGTTACAGTCCCAGAAAAAGAAATAATTGAAGTTAAGATAAGCAATCTACCTGGTAAAGAATTCAAGGTAATAATGGTAAAGATGTTGAAAGAAATTGGAAAAAGATTGGATGATTGAGTGAAAACTTAGAGGCTTCAAACAAAAAGGAAAAATATAGACAAATAAAACATAACAGAATAATACCATAACTGAAATAAAAATACACTAGAATAAACTAAAATTGGATTAAATGATTCAGAGGAATGAATCAGCTGAACAAAATGTAAAATGGTATGAAAGTGATTGTGAAAGTCACTCAGTCATGTCTGACTCTTTGCAACCCCATGGACTATAAGTCCATGGAATTCTCCAGGCCCAAATACTGGAGGGGATCTTCCAAATACTGTAGAAGATCTCCAGGGGATCTTCCCAACTCAGGGATCAAACCCAGGTTTCCTGTATTGCAGGCAGATTCTTCACCACTGAGCCACAAGGAAAGCCCAAAAATGTATTAGAGTCCTCAAAAATTAAAAATATAATTACCATATGACTCAGCAATTCCACTTTAAGTATTTACCTAAGTAAATAAAAACACAAATTAGAAAAGATATATGCATCCCTGTGTTTATAGCAGCACTAATTACAATAGCCAAGATAAGGAAGCAAAGGAAGTGTCCATCAATAAGTAAGTGGATAAAGAAAATATGGTATATATTAATACATACAATGAATCCTTAGGGCAGTATTTTACTTTCATGGCTGCAGTCACCATCTGCAGTGATTTTTGCAGCCCAAGAAAATAAAGTCTGTCACTGTTTCTATTGTTCAATGCAAAGTGATCAGTGCAAAGAAGTAGAGAAAAACAATAGAATGGAAAGACTAGAGAGCTCTTCAAGAAAATTAGAGATAGCAACAGAAATTTTCATGCAAAGATGGACACAATAAAGGACAAAACTGGTATATACCTAACAGAAACAGAAGATATTAAGGAGAGGTGGCAAGAATATACAGAACTATACAAAAAAGATCTTCATGATCCAGATAATTACTATGGTGTGGTCACTCACCTAGAGCCAGACATCCTGGAGTGCAAAGTCAATTGGGCCTTGGGAAGCATCACAAATCTAATGGAGGTGATGGAATTACAGTTGAGCTATTTCAAATCTTAAAACTCAATATGCCAGAAAATTGGAAAGCTCAGCAGTGGCCACAGGACTGGAAAAGGTCAGTTTTCATCCCAATCCCAAAGAAAGGCAATGCCAAAGAATGTTCAAACTACTGCACAATTGTACTCATTTCACATGCTAGTAAAGTAATGCTCAAAATTCTCCAAGTGAGACTCCAGCAGTACATGAACCAAGAACTTCCAGATGTTCAAGATGGATTTAGAAAAGGCAGAGGAACAAGAGATCAAGTTGCCAGCATCCTTTGGATCACTGAAAAAGCAAGTGAGTTCCAGAGAAACATCTGCTTTATTGCCTATACCAAAGCCTTAACTATATGGATCACAACAAACTGTGAATCATCCTTAAAGAGATGGGAATACCAGACCACCTGACCTGCCTCCTAAGAAATCTGTATGCAGGTCAAGAAGCAACAGTTAGAACAGGACATGGACTGGTTTCAAATTGGGAAAGGAGCATGTCAAGGCTGTATATTTTCACTCTGTTTATTTAACTTATATGCAGAGTACATCATGAGAAATGCTCGACTGTTTGAAGCATAAGCTGGAAACAAGATTATCAAGGGAAATATCAATAATCTCAGATATGCAGATGACACCACCCTTAAGGCAGAAAGTGAAGAACTAAAGAGCCTCTTGGTGAAAGTGAAAGAGGACAGTGAAAAAGTTAGCTTAAAATTCAAAATTCAATAAACTAAGATCATGGCATCCAATCCCATCACTTCATGGCAAATAGATGGGGAAACAATGAATACTACTCAGCCATGAAAATAAATTATATCTTGCTATTTACAGTGACATGGATGGATTTAGAGTATTACACTAAGTGGAATAAGTCAGAGAGGGAAATATAAGTACCATATGGTTTATTCATATGTGAAATCTTAAAAAAAAAAAAAGCAAATATTGCAAAACAGAATGATAGATATAGAGAACAAACAGGAGGTAGCTGAATGGTAAATATGTGGAGAGCAATGAAATAAGTGAGAGAATTAAGAGGTAAAAAATTCTGGTTGCAAAATGAATGATCAGGGGTATGAAATGTATAGTGTAGGGATACATCAATAACTATGTAATACCTTTCTATGATGACACATTATATCTAGACTTAACATAGTGATAATTTTGTAATGTATCAGTTCTGTAACTCAGTCGTGTCCAACTCTTGTGATCCCATGAATCGTGGCACACTAGGTCTCTCTGTCCATCACCAACTCCTGGAGTTCACCCAGACTCACGTCCATTGAGTCAGTGATGCCATCTAGCCATGTCATCCTCTGTCATCCACTTCTCCTCCTGCCCCCAATCCATCCCAGCATCAAAGTGTTTTCCAATGAGTCAGCTCTTCACATGAGGTGGCCAAAGTACTGGAGTTTCGACTTCAGCATCATTCCTTCTAAAGAATATCCAGGGCTGATCTCCTTCAGAATGTATAGATTGGATCTCCTTGCAGTCCAAGGGACTCTCAAGAGTCTTCTCCAACACCACAGTTCAAAAGCATGAGGTAGATGAAGCTGGAGCCGATTATACAGAGTGAAGTAACCCAGAAAGAAAAACACCAATACAGTATACTTACACATATATGTGGAATTTAGAAAGATGGTAATGATAAACCTGTTTGCAAGACAGCAAAAGAGACACAGATGTATAGAACAGCCTTTTGGACTCTGTGGGAGAGGGGGAGGGTGGGATGATTTGGGAGAGTGGCAGTGTAACATGTATGATATCATAAGTGAAACGAATCACCGGTCTAGGTTCGATGCAGGATGCAGGATGCTTGGGACTAATGCAGGGGGATAATCCAGAGAGATGGTGTGGGGTAGGAGGGGGAGGGGGTCGGGATTGGGACGTCATGTGCACTCGTGGCTGATTCATGCCAATGTATACCAAAATGAATACAGCATTGTAAAGCAAAACAAACTAAAAAATAAAAATTAAAAAAAAAAAGCATCAATTTTTTGGCCCTTAGTTTTCTTCACAGTCCAATTCTCACATCCATAAATGACCACTGGAAAAACCATAGTCTTGACTAGATGGACCTTTGTTGGCAAGCAATGTCTCTGCTTTTCAATATTCTATTGAAGTTGATCATAACTTTTCTTCCACGGAGTAAGCGCCTTTAATTTCATGGCTGTGGTCACCATCTTTAGTGATTTGGGAGCCCAAACAAATAAAGTCTGACACTGTTTCCACTGTTTCCCCATCTATTTCCCATGAAGTGATGGGACCAGATGTCATGATCTTCATTTTCTGAATGTTGAGCTTTATGCCAAAGTTTTAACTCTGCACTTTCACTTTCATCAAGAGGCTTTTTAGTTCCTCTTCACTTTCCGTCATAATGGTGGTGCCATCTGCATATCTGAGTTTATTGAGATTTCTCCCAGCAGTCTTGATTCCAGCTTGTGATTCTTCCGGCCCAGCGTTTCTCATGATGTACTCTGCATATAAGTTAAATAAGCACGGTGACAATATACAGCCTTGACGTACTCCTTTTCCTATTTGGAACTAGTTTGTTGTTCCAAGTGCACTTCTAGCTGTTGCTTTCTGACCTATATATAGGTTTCTCAAGAGACAGGTCAGGTGGTCTGGTATTCCCATCTCTTTCAGAATTTTCCACAGTTGATTGTGATCCACACACTCAAAGGCTTTGGCATAGTCAATGAAGCAGAAATAGATGTTTTTTTCTGGAACTCTCTTGCTTATTCCATGATCCAGCGGATGTTGGCAATTTGATCTCTGGTTCCTCTGCCTTTTCTAAAACCAGCTTGAACATCTGGAAGTTCACGGTTCACATATTGTTGAAGCCTGGCTTGGAGACTTTTGAGCATTACTTTACTAGTGTGTGAGATGAGTGCAATAGTGTGATAGTTTGACCATTTTTTGGCATCACTTTTCTTTGGGATTGGAATGAAAACTGACCATTTCTAGTCCTGTGGCCACTGCTGAGTTTTCCAGACTTGCTGGCATATTGAGTGCAGCACTTTCACAGCATCATCTTACAGGATTTGCAATAGCTCAACTGGAATTCCATCACCTCCACTTGCTTTGTTCGTACTGATACTTTCTAAGGCCCATGACTTCACATTCCAGATGTCTGGCTCTAGGTGAGTGATCAAACCATCATTATTATCTTGGTCATGAAGATCTTTTTTGTACAGTTCTTCTGTGTATTCTTGCCATCTCTTCTTAATATCTTCTGTTTCTGTTAGGTCCATACCATTTCTGTCTTTTATCGAGCCTATCTTTGCATGAAATACTCCCTTGCTGTCTCTAATTTTCTTGAAGAGAGCTCTAGTCTTTCCCACTCGCTTCTTTTCCTCTATTTCTTTGCATTGATTGCTGAAGAAGGCTTTCTAATCTCTTCTGACTAATCTTTGGAACTCTGCATTCAGATGTTTGTATCTTTCCTTTTCTCCTTTACTTTTCACTTCTCTTCTTTTCACAGCTATTTGCAATGCCTTCCCAGAGAGCCATTTTGCCTTTTTGCATTTCTTTTCCATGGGGGTGGTCTTGATCCCTGTCTCCTGTACAATGTCACGACCTCAATTCTTCCGGCCCAGCGTTTCTCATGATGTACTCTGCATATAAGTTAAATAAGCACGGTGACAATATACAGCCTTGACGTACTCCTTTTCCTATTTGGAACTAGTTTGTTGTTCCAAGTGCACTTCTAGCTGTTGCTTTCTGACCTATATATAGGTTTCTCAAGAGACAGGTCAGGTGGTCTGGTATTCCCATCTCTTTCAGAATTTTCCACAGTTGATTGTGATCCACACACTCAAAGGCTTTGGCATAGTCAATGAAGCAGAAATAGATGTTTTTTTCTGGAACTCTCTTGCTTATTCCATGATCCAGCGGATGTTGGCAATTTGATCTCTGGTTCCTCTGCCTTTTCTAAAACCAGCTTGAACATCTGGAAGTTCACGGTTCACATATTGTTGAAGCCTGGCTTGGAGACTTTTGAGCATTACTTTACTAGTGTGTGAGATGAGTGCAATAGTGTGATAGTTTGACCATTTTTTGGCATCACTTTTCTTTGGGATTGGAATGAAAACTGACCATTTCTAGTCCTGTGGCCACTGCTGAGTTTTCCAGACTTGCTGGCATATTGAGTGCAGCACTTTCACAGCATCATCTTACAGGATTTGCAATAGCTCAACTGGAATTCCATCACCTCCACTTGCTTTGTTCGTACTGATACTTTCTAAGGCCCATGACTTCACATTCCAGATGTCTGGCTCTAGGTGAGTGATCAAACCATCATTATTATCTTGGTCATGAAGATCTTTTTTGTACAGTTCTTCTGTGTATTCTTGCCATCTCTTCTTAATATCTTCTGTTTCTGTTAGGTCCATACCATTTCTGTCTTTTATCGAGCCTATCTTTGCATGAAATACTCCCTTGCTGTCTCTAATTTTCTTGAAGAGAGCTCTAGTCTTTCCCACTCGCTTCTTTTCCTCTATTTCTTTGCATTGATTGCTGAAGAAGGTTTCTAATCTCTTCTGACTAATCTTTGGAACTCTGCATTCAGATGTTTGTATCTTTCCTTTTCTCCTTTACTTTTCACTTCTCTTCTTTTCACAGCTATTTGCAATGCCTTCCCAGAGAGCCATTTTGCCTTTTTGCATTTCTTTTCCATGGGGGTGGTCTTGATCCCTGTCTCCTGTACAATGTCACGACCTCATTCCATAGTTCATCAGGCACTCTATCTATCAGGTCTAGTCCCTTAAATCTATTTCTCACTTCCACTGTATGATCATAACGGATTTGATTTAGGTCATATCTGTATGGTCTAGTGGTTTTCCCTACTTTCTTCAATTTAAGCCTGAATTTGGCAATAAGGAGTTCATGATCTCAGCCACAGTTAGCTCCCGGTCTTGTTTTTGTTGACTGTATAGGGCTTCTCCATCTTTGGTCACTCTTATAATATATAGGAACAGCAAATAAGTTTGGTGTATAACAGGAATTAACATAGTGTTTTAGATCAATTATGTTACATTAATCTTTAGAAGAAAATTTATAACCAACCTAGATAGTATATTCAAAAGCAGAGACATTACTTTGCCAACAAAGGTCCATCTAGTCAAGGCTACGGTTTTTCCAGTGGTCATGTATGGCTGTGAGAGTTGGACTCTGAAGAAAGCTGAGCACCGAAGAATTGATGCTTTTGAACTGTGGTGTTGGAGAAGACTCTTGAGAGTCCCTTGGACTGCAAGGAGATCCAATCTATCTATTCTGAAGGAGATCAGCCCTGGGATTTCTTTGGAAGGAATGATACTAAAGCTAAAACTCCAGTACTTTGGCCACCTCTTGCGAAGAGTTGACTCATTGGAAAAGTTTCTGATGCTGGGAAGAATTGGGGGCAGGAGAAGAAGAGGACGACAGAGGATGAGATGGCTGGATGGCATCATGGACTCAATGAATGTGAGTCTTAGTGAACTCCGGGAGTTGGTGATGGACAAGGAGGCCTAGTGTGCTGCAATTCATGGGGTCTCAAAGAGTCTGACACGATGAGCCACTGAACTGAAGAGTTTTGCAGGATGTGAGTTCTGTGCAACACTGCATGGTCATTAGACTTCTCCATGTTATTGCCTAAAACTGCTTGCACATCTATAGTTATCTCAAAGTAAAATGTTAAACAAATTACCTGTTTTGGTGTATAAATTATGTCTTAAAGATATGCTCAATCGTTTCAGTTGTGTCCAACTCTTTGTGACACTATGGACTGATAGGATTCGCCAGCCTCCACTGTCCATTGGATTGTCCAGATGGGAATACAGGAATGGGTTGCCATGCCATCCTTGTTTTTTTTTTTTTTTTTAAATTAATTTTTATTTTTTTAGTTTGTTTTGTTTCACAATACTGTATTCGTTTTGCTTGTTTAACTATATTAAAGATGCAGCTACATAATTGCAAGCATTCTTTAACTTTGTTTATATAGATAAATGAAAATAGTTATGTACTTACATATGTAAAGACATTTAAGAAAGCAAATGCCAATAAATAATAGACAAAATTGGTATAAATTTAAAATAATTGATATCCATTATTCTTAATTTTTTTTCATGTAGTTAAAAGAAAATAAATGTTTGTAGTAAATAAATACCTAGCCAATTAACATCATGCCAATATAATTGAAATACAATATGTACAACATCCTTCTTTGAAACATAGGAAAAAAATTTTTTTTCTTAGAATTAATATTATATGATTAGAAATCTAAGCAACTCTGAAGAATTACTTATATTTAAGCAAAGGCAAGAAGTGAGATTGAAATAAAGACAAATGGTAATAATTCTAAACACATGATTGACTTTCAATGAAACTGAAAATTTATAATATTGTTTAATTTCACAACAGCATTTTAAAATGACCTCTTTTTTACTAAGAAGTTTCTAAAGATTAACTGCAATGTGCTGGTCCACTGAGGAACCTACTATTATAATCAGTTTAAACCAGATTCATCTGAGTCATAAAATATAATGATAATAATATAATGGTAATGATGATAAAGTGACTTGTATTAGGTCACTTAGTAAGTCAGAAATAAATGTAGTTAGAAAACTAAGGTGATCAGCCTATCCACTAAATCATACTGCTTTTCCAATTTTAAACACTCAATAATAATACCTATTCATTAAACATGTAACAGCAAAAAAATTAAAAAGCAATACATCCTGGATGCCTAAAGGGGAATAAATGGCCTCCACTTCTGGTCATTTTCCTATTTCACCTATGATGTTACCTAAGAAATTAATCTCCTTTATTATTTCTGGAAATTGTTGGCTTTAATTGACTGCCTATTTTCAGCTATATATTTTGCTGTGCTTCAGGGAATAGAAAAATCCAATTCAACAGCCATATCAATTGAGGCCACTGGATTAGTTTGCTAGGGCTGCAATAATAAAGAACCACATATCAGGTTGTTTAAAAAACAGAAATTTGTTTCCTCACATTTCTGGCAGCTAGAAGTCTAAGATGAACGTGTGAGCAGGCTGGGCTCCTCCTGCTCCAGGCCTCTCTCCCTACCTTGTAGACAGCATCTTCTCCCTTCATCAGTGTCTGTGCCAAGAGTTCTTCTTATCAGAGCATCCATCATATTAGAAGAGAGAAGGCCCTGAAGTCCTCATTCTAACCTCACAGCTCATACAAAGATCATCTCTCCAAATATGGTCATGTACTAGGGAAAACGACTTCAACATATATATTTTTGAAGTACACAATTTAGTCCATAATAGGCACAGGGATACAATTTACTGTATATAAAATCCTCAGTATCATTAAACTTGAAATTCAGTTCAGTATTAGACAAATGGCATTTTGGAATGTGTGTACTTTACATACACAATACTTTAAAGGTCAGAAAATCAATCAGCTATGTTTTACTTGTCATGCCTGCTAGACTTAGCCAATATAATATAATGAACACTATTCTGTATTTTAGCTTTGTATGAAACTGATTGATTCTCTATAAACCCATTATAAAGGTCAGTATATTATAGGTCAAAGGCTTCTGTGGGATGAAAAAAAAAAAGAGAGGGTTTGAATTGATGGTTGAATAAGCACATACAATCTGTTGAGCTATAGATTTAATCAACCCTGGAAAATTCTGAAAGACATGGGAATACCAGACCACCTGACCTGCCTTCTGAGAAATCTGTGTGCAGGTCACAAAGCCACAGTTAGAACTGAACATGGAACAACAGACTGGTTCCAAGTTGGAAAAGAAATACTTCAAGACTGTATATTATCACTCTGCTTATTTAACTTATATACAGAGTACATCATGAGAAACGCGGGGCTGGATGAAGCACAAGCTGAAATCAAGATTACTTGGATAAATAATAACCTCAGATATGCAGATGACACCACACTTATGGCAGAAAGGGAAGAAGAACTAAAGAGCCTCTTGATGAAAGTGAAAGAGAAAAGTGAAAAAGCTGGCTTAAAGCTCAACATTCAGAAAACTAAGATCATGGCATCTGATCCCATCACTTCATGGCAAATAGATGAGGAAACAGTGAAAACAGTGGCAGACTTTATTTTCTTAGGCTCCAAAATCACTGTATGGTGACTGCAGCCATGAAATTAAAATACACTTACTCCTTGGAAGGAAAGTTATGACCAACCTAGACAGCAAGGAGATCCAACCAGTCCATCACAAAGGAAATCATTCCTGATCATTCATTGAAAGGACTGATGTTGAAGCTGAAACTCCAGTATTTTCACCACCTGATGCAAAGAGCTGACTCATTTGAAAAGACCCTGATGCTAGGAAAAATTGAGGGCAGGAGGAAAAGGGGACGACAGAGGATAAGATAATTGGATGGCATCACGGACTCAATGGAAATGAGTTTGAGTAAATTCTGGGAGTTGGTGAGGGACAGGGAGGCCTGATGTGCTGCAGTCACAGGGTCGCAAAGAGGCGGACATGATTGAGCAACTGAACTGAACTGAATTGAACTGATAGTTAACAATATGTGGTAGAAGTAGCTCCCACGAGCCATGTAAAATGTTTATGTGCACAAAATTCTGCAATTTAGAGAAAAGTTTTCTCTATCAACTCTTTTTGTAGCCGAGGACTGAAACAGTTATTTATGGGTTTCAGTATTTGAAACATAAAAATACAGTGAACAGAGGAAATTCAGATATGATTTGCTAATCACAATCAACTTCCAGGATCACAATATTATACTAAAAATTCTGAAGAAGCAAAATAGCACTTTTTACGTATCATATAAAAGATAATAAGTGTTCACTGCTTTGTTTTGCTTAAATTTAATTAAATAATTAATTTGTTTTTTCTGTGCTGGGTCTTCAAGTCTGCAGAGTCTTTTCTCTAGCTGTGGTGAGCAGGGGTTTTTCTCTAGCTGCAGTGTACAAGCTTCTCATTGTGATGACTTTCATTGGGGAGCACAGGCTGTAGGTTGTAGGCTTTAGAAGTTGGGATGCAATGATGCAATGATGACTTAGCTGCTCCAAGGCATGTGGGATCTTTCCAGATCAGGGACAAAACTCATGTCTTTACTTTGGCAGGCAAATTCTTTAGCAGTGAGGCACCAGGGAAGTCCCTCACTGTTTCCTGTCACTGTTTATAAAGAGAAGGACAGACTTTATCACATGGTATTATAACATTTGTCTTGAATGTAAAAGAAATATGTGAATACAATGCGCATAAACTAATCTATAGAATTGCACTTTTGATTGTACTGTGGTATCTGGTAGTCTTTTGAGGGTACATATCCTAAAGGGATAAAAAAAAAAATGCAATCCTTTATTGAGGACTAACCTGCATTTATGAACAAGCATGCTTATTTATAGGGAAATTATTAAAAATGTTTTATAATGATCTTAAAGTAGTCTTTGGGCAACAAAGCTTTAATTGAAAGCCCATTTCATTTCACAATTAATTTGGTTTGGATTGGCTCTTTAAAACTTTGAATGTGTTTTTATAATACATTATAACAATTGATTCCTGCTATTTCCTAGAGAAAGGGGTTGTGTAAATATTACTATAAGTCTGTATTTCTAAAACATGGCAAGGACATACAAAATTTCCTAAATTAAAAATTAAAATTTGTTTTCTTTATTTTTTCTTTTCTTTTTTTCTTTTTTTGCACAACTCTCTAGAAAATAAACACAACCTTAATTTACACTTGAAAACTGATTTAACAATTTATCCATTTCTGTAAAGGATAGAAATAGATCTCCTGCTGAAGACCATACTGGGGCTATTTTATACAGCAAATGTGTAGGAAAAAAAGCAAAATAAAATTGAATTCTGAAATATTTGTTGCCCAAAGCTTTGGGATATAAGGATTTGTTTTAGAGAAGTATAAAGACAGTAAGCCTGGTCAAGGGTGAGTTGCTCAAGATCATATTAATATAACTGAACTAGGTAAGATATTTTTTCTGGTTGTCATAAAAAAAAAAAGCAACACTAAAACCAAGAAAGAAAAAGAAAATGAAGACCAAGAGTTCAAGTAATTTGTCAAATGCTCCACAGTAACTATTTTCAGTAATCTTCCTTCACCCTTTGTAATAATGTTCCCCATCCTTCTTCCACATATGTCTTCTGTCACAGTGAGTTTCCTGCTTGGAAAAACCTTTATTTCCAAGAGTGCACTCATCCCTTTCTTAGATATTTTTCTATATTTGTTTCTGATGGAAAATTTCAGATCAATCTCCTTAAGGCACATTTTCTGTGATCCCTAGAAAATTTCAACTCTTCATGCTTCTAAGGCATTAAAAATTCTTCTTTCTGCAATTACCACAGTTGTAATCTCACATGTTGATGAATGCTTCCCTCACTTTTTAATCTATAAATCTCACAAAGGTGGGCACTTGGTTTTTCCTAACTTGTTGCTATAGACTGAATATTTTCATTCTCCCACCCCATTCGTGTATTGATTCCCCACATGATGGTACTCAGAAGTTAGGCCTTTAGGAAATCATTGCATTTGAAAGAGATCTTGGCAATGCAACCCTCATGATGGGATTAGTGTCTTTATAAATGGAAAGCTACAAAAGATTTTCCATTGTGTGAGAATACTGCAAGACAGTGGCTATCTACAAAAAAGGAAAAGGACTCTCACCAATAAACTGATCACTCTCCAGGAAAAATACTGGAGTGGGTTGTCATGCTCTTTTCCATGGCATCTTCCCGACTCGGGAATTGAACCTGTGTCTCCTGCATTGCAGGCGGATTCTTTACCCACCAAGCCCTCTGAGAAAACCACCATATGTATATGATGTGACAAATAAAAATTTGTTGGAAAAAGATACAGAGTAGAAAGAAGTACAAAGCATGTGCTTTGGAGTCAAGTAAATATGGACAATATTCTGGACTCTACCATTAACTAGAGGTGTCATCTTAAGCAGTTAATTTAATTTTGGTGAAAATAATAATACCTACTTTGCTGCCGTTACTGCTAAGTCACCTCAGTTGTGTCCAGCTCTGTGCGATCCCATAGATGGCAGCCCACCAGGCTTCCTTGTCACTGAGATTCTCCAGGCAAGAACACTGGAGTGGGTTGCCATTTCCTTCTCCAGTGCATGAAAGTGAAAAGTGAAAGTGAAGAAGTCGCTCAGTTGTGATCAACTCTTAGCAATCACATGGACTGCAGCCTACCAGGCTCCTCCGCCCATGGGATTTTCCAGACAAGAGTATTGGAGTCGGGTGCCACTGTCTTCTCCAAATATCTACCTTTAGATGTTTACAAACATTAAATAGGATGTTTCATGTAAAGCACCCAAGGCAGTAAGAGGGGAAAATCACAGTAGCTCACAGGAGTTATAATTCCTAAAATACAAAGAGCAGCCAATTAAATGATTGATTTTCATTCAGTTGAATATACTAGGCATTATCCTACTCTGCACTCAGTTGCTTAGCTGGCATCTATGTTGTTTTGTTTTGTTTTTCCCCTTGTGTCCACAAATACTTACTCGAACATAGTGTGATATTTTGTTGGACAAGAAAGAGGTCTTTGTTGCACATAGTTTTCTCAGTATGGTTGACCATGGCCAGTTGAAATGAATATTTGAAAATTGTTCAGAGAAGAGAAACTGTTAGCAAATATACCTCAGTAATACACATCTTCCCAAATATATTTATACCAGATTTAAGCAGCTTGGTAAATGACTTTAGTTCATTTCACACGATCTATTCTATTGGGAGCAGACAATTTTGTGGACACACAAAACTTTTTTTATGGAGTCATTTTGAAGAATCTAAGGAATTTCTCTATAGTACCTCATCTGCTATCTGTTGCTTGAAATTCTTTATGCACAATGTCACAGTATTACAGATTTAGATCCTCAGCATACAAAACTTTGTACTAATACATATTGACCTGATGACTTATTGCTCCAACACACCTGGATCATTGAAAGAGTCTTTCCAATGCCTGTAGAAAATTCAGAATTTCAGATCCTGCCTCATACTGTCTCATACTGTTGATTCAGAATCTGCATTAAAACAAGTTTTGGAGCTGACCTGTATGTATATTAAAGTTTTAGAAGAAGAGATCTTAAAGGTAAATGGAAAAAGTAGAAGGATCTTTACATAAAACTTAAGTTTAAGAAATCAAAGAATAAAGGGTCAGAAATAGTCTGGAGTTTTGCAGAGGAAAAAGAAGCAGAACTATACCACAAAAACAAACTATATGAAAGATAAGCCAAAAACATGATTGATATTATTTATAATATGCTCATATCCTGCTTTAAACTTTCAAGAAATATAATTACATCATCTCTGATAATCACATAACAAATTCAGGACTTAATAATTCCCTTTCCTTCACATTCTAAATCTAACCCATCAAGTACTCTTAACTCTATCCCTAATTTTTACACTATATCTATCCCCATCACACACTGAGTCCACATTGGTGGAGACAATTCTGTCATGAAGACTGATATTTATATTCCATATTGGTTCATATTCAAAAGCACCAGTAGCCTAGATATTTTTAATGAAAATAAGCTTTATTATATCAAGTAGTAAATAAAACGTTTCAAACAATTCCACTTTCTTCCAAATGTCTGAATTAACTACAAAAAAAGGCAGAAATGAAATCTGCATACAGTCTTAGGAAAAAATTCACAAGTCTTTGTTAGGTTTGCTTTGGGAAGTTGCTCTTTTTTCTGTATTTATAACGTGCATTAAAAAGTTGACTTCAAAGCACTATAGTGCTTTGATATTTGCATTATAGTCATGCAAATGCTTAAGCAAAAAGCAGTTACATTAAACAGAATCTATACTATATGGCAAATGAGTGGACTCCTTACAAGGTCCAGTGTGTCGTCAAGCTCACACTACCGGAAAAACCGTTCATATTATACCAACTTGTGAAAAGGAACAGAGAACAATACTGGTAACAAAAATATATTCAAAAGAGGAAAGCCTCTTCCTTCCTGCCTTGCAAATAGATCTATCAGTACCATCTTTCTAGATTCCATGCACATGAATAATAAACACGAGTTAAAATTAAATTAAAAAAAAAAAAGTGAGGGAAATGTTGGTATCTTGGAAGCAAAACTAGTTTGCTGTAAGACAGGGTAACTTCTACATGCATCTTTTGAATCAATGCTTTAAAAACATAACAAAACAAAACTGGGCGGTTAACTGCTAATCAACTGCAAAATCTTTCCTCAGTCAGAGAATGTAGATTCAGAGCCTAGAGAACCATGAAATAACTATGGGATGGGGGTGGGGTAAGGGTGGGGGAGGGAGAAAATGTACCGTTATAATTTTGAAAACAAAATTCCATTCAACAGGGGAGATGAGCTGCAACTTCTCTCCTCGGAAGAAGACGGAAAACCTTCCAGGTTCACAAGGCAGCTAGAACCCGGCATTCCATTCAATCAAGGACACTTGCACCAGTCACTGAGTGCAGATGATGTCTCATTTTAGTCTCTCCACCGTGCTCATGTGGCCCGCGAAGGTGGGTCTGATCTCTTCTTCGCATTTTTCCAAGATGGCCAGCAACTCAACATATTTCATCTAGAGCACCTGACAGTTCCCAGTTCCCTGTTCAGTTCGGTTCAGTCGCTCAGTCGTGTCCGAGTCCCTGCGACCGCATTAATCGCAGCACGCCAGGCCTCCCTGTCCCATCACCAACTCCCGGAGTTCACTCAGACTCACGTCCATCAAGTCAGTGATGCCATCCAGCCATCTCATCCTCGGTCGTCCCCTTCTCCTCTTGCCCCCAATCCCTCCCAGCATCAGGTTCTTTTCCAATGAGTCAACTCTTCACATGAGGTGGCCAAAGTACTGGAGTTTCAGCTTTAGCATCATTCCCTCCAAAGAAATCCCAGGGCTGATCTCCTTCAGAATGGACTGGTTGGATTTCCTTGCAGTCCAAGGGACTCTCAAGAGTCTTCTCCAACACTACAGTTCAAAAGCATCAATTCTTCGGCGCTCAGTCTTATTCACAGTCCAACTCTCACATCCATACATGACTACCGGAAAAACCATAGCCTTGACTAGACAGACCTTAGTCGGCAAAGTAATGTCTCTGCTTTTGAGCCTAAGGCTTATGCTAAATATTATCAAATGGGCTTGTAGAGAAGAATAGTTAAATAAAATCAAGACAATAGAATTGATAGCATTTGTAATTTTGGATATTCCATCAGGGATGATTGTCAAATTTATGATTTCTGGACTTGGTCAATGATGATATATTTCATGTAGAAAAAGAATAAAAGAGTGAAGTAAAATTGAAGGCATCCTTAAGCAAAAATGCAAGAAGAAATAGTGTCTATTACCATTATAATGTGAAATTGCATTCAAAACTAAAAGTTCCTGTAAACAGTAGCTTTGCATATATGTATATTTAGCCTGAATTAGATTCTGTAAAGAAAGTATGCTATATGATACTGAAAAGTTTTGAAACATACTACATTCTGGGCACTAAATTAAACACTCAGTTTGTATAACCTCTTTTAAACCTTTAAACAATTCTATAAGCTAAGTTCTATCATAATTTTAGAAATAAAAGTTAAATTTTGCTTGAATTTTGCAAAATTTGCCAGTACTTTGGCCACCTGATGCATACAACAGATGTTTGTGAGATGTTATCTCCCCAGGCCAGAACGGGTTAAAGTGAAGAAATTTCTAAAATTGAGAAGCTATAAGGCCCATTATATGGTAGGAAAGGAAAGGGTTCCTTGAAAGATCTGTGGCCTTCAGTAGAGGAACACTGAATTTGCAGCCCATAATCATGTAAGGAAAGAACGAGGTAAGTACCATACTTGTTTCAAAAGAGAAACTTGTTCCAATGCAACTGATATACTAGAGAAGATATATGCAGAAAAATTTTGGTATTGCTTATTGTGAAGAAACTTGCATTGAAAGTGTGTGCTTAAAATTCCCTGTTATTCACAAGAAAACCTAGTGAGTAGAGCAACGTGCAAGGAGATATAAATATCAGTTCAGCTCAGTTCAGTCACTCAGTTGTGTCCAACTCTTTGTGATCCCATGAATTGCAGCACAGCAGGACTCCCTGCCCATCATCAACTCCTGGAGTTGACTCAAACTCACATCCATCGAGTCGGTGATGCCATCGAGCCACCTCATCCTCTGTCGTCCCCTTCTCTTCCAGCCCCCAAACCCTCCCAGCATCAGAGTCTTTTCCAATGAGTCAGCTATTCGCATGAGGTGGCCAAAGTACTGGAGTTTCAAGTTTTGGCATCACTCCTTCCAAAGAACCTCAGGACTGATCTCCTTTACAATGGACTGCTTTGTTGGGAGCCAGCGTGAGGAATCCCACTCGTGACAAGGTCATGCAGCAAGAGACCTCGATGGGCAAGGACAATTTGGGTCTCAGGGTTTCCCCCTGGCATTTCCTGAGCATGTACCACCCCCTCAAAAAAAAAAAAATAAGAATCTGCCTGCTTTTCTACTCTTCTGACACTTTCTGGAAAAAGTCAACTCAGGGCTTTAGTCTTCTGCATTTGAAAGAAGTGTTTCAACTCAATCCCCTCTGATAACACTCTAACTTGCCTAACAAGTTCCCTTGGACCTTTTATAGCTTTAGAATTGCTCACAACCCCCAAGTGTGAGGGGCACAAAAGCTTAAAGTCTCATAAAGTTACAAAACCTTTTCTAAGAGCTAAAAATCCTATTGGTGACAGTATTTCACTGTTGACTCAATGATTGCTGCCATATCTCCTTATTCTTTATCTTTTAGGCACCTGGGAAGATGTTAGTCAATATAAACAGGTTATGGAAAAATATATGTAGTAGTTTTGATGTTAGCAACACTAGATTTTTGAGTTAATTACTTTTCTTCTGTTATAAATCACTGTACTACTTTTACTTGTTACAAATTGCTGTGTCCTTGCTATGTAAGAATGTAACTTTGTTTAGTGCTTCCTGAGAATGGCACCAGACCTTGGAAAGAATCACACTTATCAGAAAAGAGCCATAAAATGTTAAATTGGCCTTTTGGCCAGAAGATGATGTAAATCACCTAAGACTTGTGTATACAACTAGGTATGCAGAGAGAAAAGCCTGATTTTGATGAGTCTGGGCTGCTGATGCTGCATAACTTTATATTACCCATTGATCTCTGGGTACAAAAAAAAAAAAAAAGGTATAAAAGGCATTGAAGGATAATAGGAAAGGGAGCCAGTTATTGGAAGGACTGGTTTCCCCTGTGTTTCCTACTCTAACTTCAGGCTGAATTCCCATCTGGGGCGTGAAGGCTCGCCATTTCTACTTACTTGCCCGGCTTCTAAGATCTGCATGAAAGGGAGCCCAGGGCAGGGAACCCTTAGAGATTCAAGAGGGTGCCAGTGGCCCCACATAGATGGTGCAAGCTCCTTGTCTGGAGCTTTATTGGCTTTCCACATAAACCAAGTTATTCAGCCTCTTTTCTCCACTAAATTTTCCTACTATACTATTATTTCCTAATCTTATGTATCTAAATAAATAATTCTTTCCAAGATGCCAATGCTGTCCCCACTTCAAATTCCCTGGATCCACCAGGGCTAGACCCCAGCACTGGTTGGATCTCCTTGCAGTCCTAGGGACTCACAAATATCTTCTCCAACACCGCAGTTCAAAAGCATCAAATCTTCAGCACTCAGGTTTCTTCACAGTCCAACTCTCACATCCATACATGACCACAGGAAAAACCATAGCCTTGACTAGACAGACCTTTGTTGGCAAAGTAATGGCTCAGCTTTTGAATATGCTGTCTAGGTTAGTCATAACTTTCCTTCCAAGGAGTAAGTTTCTTTTAATTCCATGGCTCCAATCACCATTTGCAGTGATTTTGGAGCTCCCAAAAATAAAATCTGACACTTTCCCCATCTATCTGCCATGAAGTGATGGGACCAGATGCCATGATCTTCGTTTTCTGAATGTTGAGCTTTAAGTCAACTTTTTCATTCGCCTCTTTCACTTTCATCAAGAGGTTTTTTAGTTCCTCTTTACTTTCTGCCATAAGGGTGGTGTCATCTACATATCTGAGGTAATTGAAATTTCTCCCAGCAACCTTAATTCCAGCTTCTGCTTCTTCCAGTCCAGCTTTTCTCATGATGTACTCTGTATATAAGTTAAATAAGCAGGGTGACAATATACAGCCTTGACATACTCCTTTTCCTATTTGGAACCAGTTTGTTGTTCCATGTTCACTTCTAACTGTTGCTTCCTGACCTGCATATAGGTTTCTCAAGAGGCAGGAAAGGTGATCTGGTATTCCCATCTCTTTCAGAATTTTCCACAGTTTATTGTGATCCACACAGTCAAGGCTTTGAGATAGTCAAGAAAGCAGAAATAGATGGTTTTCTGGAACTCTCTTGCTTTTTAGATGATCCAGTGGATATTAGCAATTTGATCTCTGGTTCCTCTGCCTTTTCTAAAACCAGCTTGAACATCAGGAAGTTCACAGTTCATGTATTACTGAAGCCTCACTTGGAGAATTTTGAGCATTACTTTACTAGCATGTGAGATGAGAGCAATTGTGTGGTAGTTTGAGCATTCTTTGGCATTGCCTTTCTTTGGAATTGGAATGAAAACTGACCTTTTCCAGTCCTGTGGCCACTGCTGAGTTTTCCAAATTTGCTGGCGTATTAAGTGCAGCACTTTCACAGCATCATCTTTCAGGATTTGAAATAGCTCAACTGAAATTCCATCCCCTCCACTAGCTTTGTTCATAGTGATGCTTTATAAGGCCCACTTGATTTCACATTCCAGGGTGTCTGGGCTCTAGGTGAGTGATCACACCATCATGATTATCTAGGTCTTGAAGATCTTTTTTGTACAGTTCTTCTGTGTATTTTTACCACCTCTTCTTAATATCCTCTGCTTCTGTTAGGTCCATACCATTTCTGTCCTTTATTGAGCCAATTTTTGCATGAAATCCTCCCTTGGTATCTCTAATTTTCTTGATGAGATCTCTAGTCTTTCCCATTCTGTTGTTTGCCTCTATTTCTTTGCACTGATCGCTGAGGAAGACTTTCTTCTCTCTTCTTGCTATTCTTTGGAATTCTGTATTCAGATGCTTGTATCTTTCCTTTTCTTCTTTGCTTTTCACTTCTCTTCTTTTCACAGTTATTTGTAAGGCCTCCTCAGACAGCCGTTTTGCTTTCTTGCGTTTCTTTTCCATGGGAATGGTCTTCATCCTTGTCTTCTGTACAATGTCACGAACCTCCATCCATAGTTCCTCAGGCACTCTATCTATCAGAATCTAATGGTCAACAAAAGAACCTGAAATACAGTACTTGGGTACAATCTCAAAAATGACAGAATGATCTCTGTTCATCTCCAGGCAAACGATTCAGTGTCACAGTAATCCAAGTCTATGTCCCAACCAGTAATGCTGAAGACGCTGAAGTTGAACAGTTCTATGAAGACCTACAAGACCTTTTAGAACTAACATCCAAAAAAAGATGTCCTTGTCATTCTAGAGCCCTGGAATGCAAAAGTAGGAAGTCAAGGAACTCCTAGAGTAACAGGCAAATTTTGTCTTGAAATGTGGAATGAAGCAAGGCAAAGACTAAAGAGTTTTGTCAAGAAAATGCACTGCTCATAGCAAACACCCTCTTCCAACAACACAAGAGAAGTCTTTATACATGGACATCACCAGATGGTCAACACAGAAATCAGATTGATGTTATTCTTTGCAGCCAAAGATGGAGAAGCTCTATACAGTCAACAAAAACAAGACCAGGAGCTGACTGTGTCTCAGATTATGAACTCCTTATTACCAAATTCAGACTTAAATTGAAGAAAGTAGGGAAAACCACTAGTCCATTCAGGTACGACCTAAATCAAATCCCTTATGTTTATACAGTGGAAATGAAAAATAAATTAAGGGCCTAGATCTGATAGATAGAGTGCCTGATGAACTATGGAATGAGGTTTGTGACATTGTACAGGAGACAGGGATCAAGACCATCCTCATGGAAAAGAAATGCGAAAAAGCAAAATGGCTTTCTGGGGAGGCCTTACAAATTGTAGCTCTAGTTACCCTCATAATCCAGGAGAAATTGATTCCAACATCCTCCATGGATACCACAATTCAAGACCTTTATATAAAAATGGCATAGTATTTTCATCTGGGTTCCCTTGCCTGCATGCAGGAGACCTGGATTTGATCCTTGGGTCAGGAAGATCCTCTGGAGAAGGGAATGGCAACCCTCCCTATTTTTGCTTTGATAATCCCATGGGCAGAGGAGCCTGGTGGGCTACAGTCCATGGGGTCACAAAGAGTTGGACATAACTGAATGACTAATACCAGTATTTGCATCTAACCTGTGCATATCCATCACATACACTTTAAATCATCTTAGATTACTTATAATACCTCATAAGTTGTAAATGCTATGTAAATAGTTGCCACTGCAAGGACAAATTCAAGTTTTACATTGGAGACATTTTTACAAATAATATATACATATTATATTATATATATATATTTGATTGGCGGCTGAATGATTCTGTGGATATGAAACCCACATATAAAGAGGACTGTCTGTACTTCATTCCTCATATGTTATCTGAATGTTATCTGAATTTGATGTTACGCGTTATCTAAATTTGATGTTATAACTTTTGCTGCCATATCATGTAATTACTTCTACAATTTCATGATAATTCCCAGTGTTCAGCTTTTGCATGTCCACATCCACATGCAAACACTGAGTTTCTTTCAAGAGAAATAGCCATATTTAATGCACCATTTATACACCTGTGTATAATAATGTGTTATATATTAACTTATATATAAAATATAATTATAAATAATAATTTAAGTAAATAATAGGCACTAATAATAACAGTAAAAAATTATGCTGCAATTGCTGTTATATTTTATCTTATTTTCTTAAAGGAACCACTGGTAAAGATTTTGAGTGTTAAACCCCCAAAGTCATTTTTTCCCATATCCCTGTGGTTTTGTTGCATAATTTTACATAAAATGTTAGAAAGTAGAAAAATACATACCACATTTTAGCAGAATTGACTATAAATAATCTCTCTAAGTGAAAATAGAATTCATAAAACAAAGGAATCAATTGATACAACCCATGAAGTTCAGCTGTCTGGGGCATACACATTTAAATCAAGAGTAGATCTGAAAAAGTAAACAGAAAATATTTACCACAATATTCCATGCCATACTGCTTTGCATATGAGTAACAAACAATATTTTTGAAGATCTGTAAGAGAGAACATTAAAAATGCTTGCAACCAAGTAAAGATAATATAAACATAAAAAAATTATGTGCTTAAAGAGACTACACAATATAAAAGCACAAGTTACTAATGTATCTAGATATACAAGTTACTAGACTATGTAGAAGATGCAATATGATAAGTCTAGAATAACATAATAAGGGGAGATGGCAATACAGAAGGATGCGGTCTACCTCTCCCAACAAGTGCACCATGAACATGTGTGTGTATATATATATATATGTATATATATACACACACACACACAAAAGGAATAATTCTCACAAAGCACTGGTTGAACACTAGCAGAGGACCTCAGACACCTAAAAGGGCAAAAGAATACCCGTGTAACCAGGAAAAAAGAAAGAAAAAGCAGGGGCTGGCGGGTGATGGGATGGGACCTGCACCCCTGGAGGGGAGCTGAGGGAAAGGAGAGGTTCCTACACTCATGGAAGCCCACTCACTGGTGGAGAGATCAGCTGGAACTGAGAAGGAGCTTCCTGGGCTTGGAAGAGAGAGCATCAACTTGTCTGGAAGGCAAGAGAGTGTAATAGCTACACTGATGGTCTGTTCCACAGCCCTGTGTGCCCAGTCTAAGTTGTGTATCTGCTGGAGCACAGTAGAGCTGGGTGTTACTATGTGGGGTTTGGAGAGCAACTCAGGGAATGGAACAAGCATTGGATATGAAAACAGCCCGAATGGAAGGCAGTAAGAATCTCCACAATTTGGAAAAATCATGGAAGAATCCAAAGCCACCATAGAAGTAGGGTGCCATTGCAGAGTGGTGCACAAGGGGTGGAGCCACCATTGTAACTTCTTCTCCAAGCACTGACTCCTGTTCCAGTGAATACTAAGAGCAGACCTGACTGAGCAGGATCAGGGGCCCCTCCTACCAAAGCCTCCCTAGCTTCACCAGCCCCTATAGGCTGCACCAAGTCTGTTGCTATTTTCACACTCTCCTGCCTGGGTGGATATGTGTGTCCTGGTGCAGCCACTGTGGGAAGAACATTCAAAGATGGGGCTCAAACCACAGCTGAGCCTTAGATGCCATGAAACTAAGTGGGAAGAGCTGAAAGCTCTCTTCATGTCTATGGAAACCATGGATTCACGCCCTTGCTGCTGACTTTGTAAACTCAGTGCATGTGAAACGTCTGAAAAATGAGTGCTCCTGAAGCTGAGATAGGTCAAGCTTTAGCAGCTGTGGACTTTGTAGGTATGTACTTGTGGCAATTGGTCCAGATCAGAATCTGAACTGCTTCCATAGCTCACACAGTGATTTCAAGTACACAGTTACTGCAGTCCCGGGACCTGGATTTGGTAGATCTCTGCTGGTGATCTTGTGAAAACAACTGAGAGATGGCAGGGGCAATTGCCAATAAACCCGCAGTTAAGGTGGTACTCCCTGGGTCAGTAAGTGCCCAATATACTACTGGAGAAGAGTGGATAAATGACTCTAGAAAGAATAAAGAGAAAGAGCCAAAATGATAATAACACCCAGTTGTAGATGTGACTGGTGATGGAAGCAAAGTCTGATACTGTAAAGAGTGATATTGCATAGCAACCTGGAATGTTAGGTCCATAAATCAAGGTAAACTGGAAGTGGTCGAAGAGGAGATGACAAGAGTGAACGTTGACATTTTAGGAATCAGCGAGCTAAAATGGACTGGAATGGACCAATTTAATTCTGAGGACCATTATGTCTACTGCTGTTTGCAAGAATCCCTTATAAAAAATGAAGTAGCCCTCATAGTCAACAATAGAGTCTGAAATGTAATATTTGGGTGGAATCTCAAAAATGACAGAATGTTCTCTATTTATTTCCAAGGCCAACCATTCAGTATCACAGAAATCCAAGTCTATACCCCAACAAGTAAAGCTGAAAAAGCTGAAGTTGAATGGTTTTATTAGAAGATCTAGGACTAACACCCCAGAAAGACATGTTTTTCATTATAGGGGCTGAATGCAAAAGTAGGAAGTCAAGAAATACCTTAAGTAACAGGCAAACTTGGTCTTATGTACAAAATGAAGCTGGTCAAAGGCTAACAAAGTTTTGTCAAGAGAACACACTGGTTATAGAAAACACCTTCTTCCAACAACACAAGAGAAGACTCTACACATGGACTTCACCAGATTGTTAATACCAAAATCAGACTGATTGTATTCATTTTTGTTAAAGATGGGAAGCTCTATACAGTCAGCAAATGCAAAACTGGGAGCTGACTGTGGCTCATATCATGAACATCTCATTGTCAAATTCAGACTTAAATTGAAGAAGTTAAGGAAAACCAATAGACCATTCAGGTATGACCTAAATCGAATCCCTTAGGATTATACAGTGGAAGTGACAAATAGATCAAAGGATTAGATCTTACAGAGAGAGTGCCTGAAGAACTATGGGAAGAAGTTCGTGACATTGTACAGGAGGCAGGGAACAAGACCATCACCAAGAAAAAGAAACGCAAAAAGGCAAAACGGTTGTCTGAGGAGGCTTCACAAATATCTGAGAAAAGAAGAGAAAATAAAGGCAAAAGAGAGAAGGAAAAATATACCCATTTGAATGTAGAGTTCCAAAGAATAGAAAGGAGAGATAAGAAAACTTTACCCAGTGATCAGTGTAAAGAAATAGAGGAAAACAATAGAATGGGAAAGACTAGAGATCTCTTCAAAAAAATTAGAGATACGAAGGGAACATTTCTTGCAAAGATGGGCACAGTAAAGGATAGAGACTAAATGGACCTAACAGAAGCAGAAGATATTAAGAGGTGGCAATAATACACAGAAGAACTATACAAAAAGAGATCTTCACAAACCAGATAATCACGATAGTGTGATCACTCACCTAGAGCAAGAGATCCTGGGAATACAAAGTCAAATGGGCCTTAGGAAGCATCACTATGAATAGAGTTAGTGGAGGTGATGGAATTCCAGTTGAGTCATTTCAAATCCTAAAAGATGATGCTGTGAAAGTACTGCACTCATTATGCCAGCAAATTTGGAAAGCTCAGCAGTGGCCACAGGACTGGAGAAGGTGTTTTCATTAAAATTCCAAAGAAAGCCAATGCCCAAAATCTTTCAAATTACTGCACAATTGAGTTCACTTCACATGTTAGCAAATTAATGCTCAAAAGTCTCCAAGCCAGGCTTGAACAATACATGAATTGTGAACTTACAGATGTTCAAACTGAATTTAGAAAATGCAGAGACTAGAGGTCAAATTGCCAACATCCATTGGATCATCAAAAGGGCAAGAGAAGATCTTGCTAATAAAAAGATTTACTTCTGCTTTATTGACTATGCCAAAACTTTTGACTGTACAGGTCACAACAAAATGTGGAAAATTCTTCAAGAGACGGGAATACCAGACCACCTGACCTGCCCCCTGAGAAATCTGTATGCAGGTCATGAAACAACAATTAGAACCAGACATAGAACAACAGGCTGGATCCAAATTTTGAAAAGAATTAGTCAAAGATGTATATTGTCACTCTGCTTATTTAACATATACAGAACACATCATGAGAAATGCTGGGCTGGATGAAGCACAAGCTGGAATCAAGATTGTTGGGAGAAATATCAATAACCTCAGATATGCAGATGGTACCACCCTTATGGCAGAAATGAAGAACAACAAACTTCTTGATGAAAGTGAAAGAGGAGAGTGAAAGAAGAGAGTGAAAAAGCTGGCTTAAAACTCAACATTCAGAAAATGAAGATCATGGTATCCGGTCCCATCATTTCATGGCAAACAGATGGGGAAACAATGGGAACAGTGAGAGATTTTATTTTATTGGACTCCAAATATACTGCAGATGGTGACTGCAGTCATGAGATTAAAAGATGCTTACTCCTTGGAAGAAAAGCTATGGCCAAACTAGATACCATATTAAAAAGTAAAGATATTACTTTGCTGCCTAAGTTCCACCTAGTCAAAGCTATGATTTTTTCCAGTAGTCATGTATATATGTGAGAGTTGAAGTGTAAAGAAAGCTGAGTGATGAAGAATTGATGCTTTTGAACTGTGGTGTTGGAGAAGACTCTTGTGAATCCCTTGGACTGCAAGGAGATCAAGCCACTCCATCCTAAAGGAAATTAGTCCTGAATATTCATTGGAAGGACTGATGCTGAAGCTGAAACTCCAATACTTTGAGCACTTGATGAGAAGAACTGACTCATTAGAAAAGGCCCTGATTCTGGGAGAGACTGAAGGCAGGAACAGAAGGGGAAACAGAGGATTAGATGATCGGATGTCATCACTGACTCAATGGACATGAGTTTGAAAAAGCTCCAGGTGTTGGTGATGGACAGGGAAGCCTGGAGTGTTGTAGTCCATGGGGTTGCAGAGAGTCAGATACAGTTAAGCAACTGAACTGCCTGAAGGTGGGACTGAAAGCAGTTCCAACAAGAATGTAATTTGTGAGCCAGTAAAATGAGTGAAAATTACACAATAGTACACTCACAGGTGAATATCTTCAAAGGAGGAAACCTCACTGACTTTTCTACTGTGTTCCAATCCAGCATAGCTCACATGAGTATCAGAAACACAGGTCAGAAACAGATCTTGGGAGATCCTGAGCACTAGTTAGTAGAGTAGAAATACATGGGTGGGTCTCTTGTTATGGGACCCTTGTCAGAATCATACCTGCTGAACTACTATCAACAGAAAAGATACCTTTCAACCAAAGACACATAAGAATCTACAATGAGATGGTAGGAGGGGGCACAATCATGAAAAGATCTCATCCTGTACCAGCAAGGTGTGCAACCCAGAGGCTGAGAGCAATTGTACCATGAAGAAGTTCCCATAAGAGTGAAAGACCTGAGACTCATGTCAATCTTCCCAGTCTTAGGGTCCAACAACAGGAGGAGAAGCTCCCATAAAATCTGGCTTGAAAGTCAGCAGGGTTTCATCACATGAAACTCTATGGAAAAGAGAGAGTCCAGCCTTGGAGGGAACACACAAGGCCCTGTGGGTATCAGATCCCAGGTGAAAATAAATGCAATGAACCCATGAGTGACTGGATCAGAACTACCAGCTAATAATGAAGGTCTCTTGCAGAGACAAGGGTCAGCTGTAGCTCATTGTGGGAACAAAAACACTGGCAGTAGTATTTCTGGGAAGTACTCATTGGTGTGAACCCTCCCAGAGGCCACCATTAGCCACAACCAACAGATCTTAGCCTCTAGTGCTGGGGAAGCCTTAGGTCAAACAATCAACATGGTGAGAACACAGCCGTACTCATCAGCAGTGGGATGCTTACAGTTATCTTGCTCCCTGTCCATCAGAGGGACAAGGTTCAGATCCACTTACCACTAGAGTCCCTCCCATTAGAAAACTTGCACAATCCTCTTAGATACCTATCCATCAGGCAAGGAGAGTAGGCAAGGAGAGCTACAATCTTGTGGCTTGTGAATACAAACCACAATCAAAAAAAGTTAGACAAAATGAAATGCAGAAGAATATGAGTCCTAGATGAAGAAACAAAATAAAATCCCAGAAGAACAACTAAGTGAAGGCAACATCTATATAAGTATTCAGAATAATGATAGTAAAATGATCCAATAACTCAGAAAAAGAACATAAGCAAGGATCAATAGGATGCAAGAAATGCTTAACAAAGATCTAGAAGAACTAAACTACAAAGGAATGGATATGAATGATACATTAACTGAAATGATTAAAATATAATGGAAGAAATCAATAGCAGAATAGCTGAAGCAGAAGAATAGACAAGTGACCTAGAAGACAGAAAGGTAGAAATGACTACTGGAGTACAGAATAAAGAATGAAAAAAATGAAGAGAGTCTAAGAGAACTCGGACAATGTCAAACACATCAATATTCACATTATAAGGGGTTCTGGAAGGAGAAAATGAGAGAGAAATTACCAGAGAAAATATTGCAGGAGATGATAGCTGGAAATCTCCTTAACATGAGAAAGGAAATGGTCACTCAAGTAGAGGAAATGAAGAGATTCCCAGGCAGGATAAAAACAAAGAGGAACATGCCAAGACACAGAGTAATGAAATTGACAAGAATTAAAAACAAGGGAAAAATATTAAAAGCAAGAGAAAGTAACAACATACAAAGAAATTCCAAGGTTATCTGTTGATTTTTCAGCAGGAACTCTACAGGCCAGAAAGAAGTGGCATGATATATTTGAAGTGATGAAAGAGAAGAAACTACAACTAAGAATACCCAGCAAGGCTCTCATTCAGATTTAATGAAGAAATCAAAAGCTACAGACAAGCAAAATTAGAAGAATTCATCACATCAGATGAGCTTTGCAACACATGCTAGAGGAACTTTTCTAAGTGGAAAAGAAAGAGCCACCACTAGAAAAAGGAAAGTCATGAGTGGAAAAGCTCATCAGTTAAAAGCAAGCACACAGTAAATGTAGGAAATCATTCACACACAAATATGATATCAAAGCCAACATTTGTGAGAAGAGGAAAGCACAGGTGCTGGTTATTGGAAATGCATTAGAAAATTTAAAAATGAAAACTTAAGACAATCTTATTTATACAGAGATTGCTAGATTAAAACCTCATGGTAACCACAGACTGAAAATTTGCAATGGTTACACACACACAAACACACAAAAAAGTAACCCAAGTGCAACACTAAAGTTAGTCATCAAATCATAAGAGAAGAGAACAAAAGAGAAAAGGAAGAAAAACTACCTAGAAAAATAAATCCAAAAAAGTTAAGAAAATCTCAATAAGAACATATATATTGATAATTCACCTTAAATGTAAATTGATTAAATGTTTCAACCAAAAAACAAACATAGGTTAGCTGAATGGGCACAAAAATAGACTCATAGATATGCTGTCTACAAGAGATCTGCTTCAGATCTAGGGACATACACAGACTGAAATAGATGGGATGAAAAAAGTATCCATGCAAATGTTAACCAAAAAAAAGAGCCAGAGTAGCAATATTTATACAAGATAAAATAGATTTTAAAATAAACCTTGATATTATAGTCAAGGAAGGACACTAAATGGTGATCAAGGGATGAATCCAAGGAAAAAGTAAAACAATTGTAACTCCTCAATATATGAGCCAATGATAACAACCATAAAAGAAGAAATTAACAGTAACACAGTAATAGTTGGTGACTTTAACACCACACTTACACCAATGGAAAAATCATCTAGACAGAAAATCAATAAGGAAACACAAGCCATAAACAGCAAAGTAGACCAGATAGAACAAAATTATATTTATAGAACATTCCATCCAAAAGCAGCAGAATGAACTTTCTTCTCAAGTGCACATGGAACATTCGCAGGATAGATCACATCTTGGGCCAGAAATCAATGCTCAGTGAATTTAAGAATGGTGATATCATGTTAGGCATCTTTTCTGACCACAATGCTATGAGATTAGAAGTGAATTAGAAGAGGAAAGTACTGTAATAAAACACAAACACATGGAGGCTAAACAATGTGCTGCTAAATAACCAAGAGATCACTGAATAAATCAAAGAGGAAATCAGACAGTATATAAAAAAAAAAAAAAAAAAAAAGACAACAAAAACACAATGACCCAAAACCTCTGGGACACAGCAAAAGCAATCCTAAGAGGGAAATTTATAGCAATAAAACTTATTTCAGGAAATAAGGAAATATTGAATAAACTAAACTAGAGAAAGAAGAACAAATGAAACACAAAGTTAGTAGAAGGAAAGGAATTGTGAAAACCAGAGCAATAATAAATGAGATAGAGACAAAGAAAACAATAGCAAAGATCAATGAAACTAAAAGCTGGTTCTTTGAGAAGATAAAATTGATAAACCTTTAGACAGACTCATCAAGAACAAAAAAAGAATAGATTTCAAATAAATAAAATTAGAAACAAAAAGAAGTTAAAACTGTCATCACAGAAATACAAAAGATTATAAACGACTATTAAAGCAACCAGATGCATATGGATTGGACAATTTAGAAGAAACAAACAAATTCTTAGAAAAGTAAACCTTTGAAGACTGAACCAGGAAGAAAGAGAAAATATGAATAGACCAGTCACAAATTCTGAAATTGAAACTGTGATTTACAAACTTTCAACAAACAAAAGTTTAGATGAGATGGCTTTACATGTGAATGCTATTAAACATTTAGAGAAGAGTTAAAATACCCTCTGAAACAAAAAACTAAGATCATGGCAATCCATCTCATCACTTCATGGTAAATAGATGGAGAAAAAATGGAAACAGTGACAAATTTTATTAGGTTCCAGAATACTGTGGCTGGTGACTGTAGCAATGAAATTAAAAGATGCTTGCTTCTTGGAAGAAAAGCTATGACAAACCTAGTATTAGTGTTAGTCACTCAGTCGTGTCTGACCTTTTGTGACCTCGTGGACTGTAGCCCGCCAGACTCCTTTGTCCATAGGATTCTCCAGGCAAGAGTACTGGAGTGGGTTGCCATTCCATTCTCCAGGGGATCTTACTGACCCAGGAATCGAACCTGGGTCTTCTGCATTACAGGCAGATTCTTTACCATATAAGCTATAGGGAAGCCCGAAACCTAGAAGTGTATACAAAGCAGAGACGTCACTTTGCCAACAGAGGTCTGTATACTCAAATCTATGATTTTTCCAGTAGTCATGTATGGATGTAAGAGTTGGAACATAAGGAAGATTGAGCGCTGAAAACCTGATGCTTTTGGACCATGGTGCTGGAGAAGACTCTTGAGAGTCCCTTGGACATCAAGAAGATCAAACCAGTCAATCCTAAAATAAATCAATCCTGAAAATTTATTGGAAGGACTGATGCTGATGCTGAAGCTCCAGTACTTTGGTCACCTGATTCGAAGAACCAATTCATTGGAAAAGACTCTGATGCTGATAAAGACTGAGAACAGAAGGAGAAGGGAGCAACAAAGGATGAGATGGTTGGATGGCATTATGGACTCAATGGACCTGAGTTTGAGCAAACTCTAGAAGATAATTAAGGACAGGAAAGCCTGATGTCCACAAAGAGCTGTACATGACTGAGCAACTGAACAAAAATAACAACTTCTGAAACTCTTCCAAAAACTTGCAGAGGAATAAACACTCCCAACCTCATTCTATAAGGCCATCATCAATCTGACACCAAAGTCAGCCAAAGATATTACACACAAAAAGAAAACTATAGGTCAATATCACTGATAGACACACAAATCCTAGGAAACCTAATGTAGCAATATATTTAAAAGCTCATATATCTTGATCAAGTTCAATTTATCCCATGGATGCAAGGAGTATTTAACACGTATAAATCAATCCATGTGACATATTACATTAACGAACTAAACAACCAAAACCATATAATCATCTTAATAGATGCAGAAAAAAAATAACAAATTCCACACCCATTTATGATTTAAAAAATAAAATTTCAGAAAGTGGTCTTGAGGGAAATTGTGCTGGGCTGTGTTGTGCTTAGTCTCTCAGTCATGTCTGACTCTATGTGACTGCATGGACTATAGCTTGACAGATGCCTTTTTCATGGGGATTCTCCAGGCAAGAACACTGGAGTGGGTTGCCATGTCCTTCTCCAGGGAATCTTCCAAACCAGGGATTGAACCCATGCCTCCCACATTACAGGTGGATTCTTTACCATTTGAGCCACCAGGTAAGCCCATGAATACTGGAATGGGTTGCCATACTTTCCTCCAAGATATCTTCCCAATCCATGGATTTAACCCAGGTCTCCCACATAGTAGGCAGATTCTTTACCAACTGAGCCAAGTGGGCAGCCTATCCCATTTCCATGGGATCTTCCTGACCCAGGAATCTAACTGGGATCTCCTGCATTGCAGGTGGATTCTTGATGAGCTGAGATACCAGGGAAGCCCTATTTCAACATTATAAAGGCCATTTATGGCAAACTCACAGCAAACATAATTCTCAATGGTGAAAATCTGAAATCATCACCTCTTAGATGATGACCAAAAAAATGATATCCACTATCACCTCTTTTATTCACAGTTTTTAAAGTCTTGGCAATCAGAAAAGAAAAAGAAATAAAAAGAATCCAAATTATAAAACAAGTAATAAAACTGTCACCGTTTGAGGATAACAGGATACTATAAACAAAAAGTCCTAATGATGCTACCAGAAAATGACTAGAGGGCTTCCCCAGTGGCTCAGAAGGTGAAGAATCCACCTGCAAAGTAGGAGACCTGGGTTCAATCCCTGGGAAGATCCCTTGAAGGTGAGCATGGACACCTACTCCAGTATTCTTGCCTGGAGAATCACCACAGATGGAGGAGCCTGGTGGGATATAGTCCATAGCATCACAAAGAGCTGGATATGACTGATCAACAAAGAATACCAATCAATTTAGTATATTTGTAAGATACAAAATTAATACAAAGAAATATCTTACATTCCTATACACTAATTACAAAATATCAGAAATAGAAATTAAGGAAATAATTCCAGTTACCACTACATCAAAAAGAATAAAATATCTAGCAATAAACCTATGTAAGATGGCAAAATATATGTACTCAGAAAACTATTTGTAAGACACTGATGAAAGAAAATAATGACTACAAAAAGATGGAAAATTTTACTATGTTCTTGGAGAATCAATATTATCAAAATGACTATTCTACCAAGAGCAATCTACAAACTCAATGCAATTATTATCAAATTAGTGGTGACTTTTTTTTTCAGAATTAGAACAACAACAAAAATACAATGTGTATGGAAACAAAAAGACCCCAAATAGCGAAACAAATCTTGAGAAAGATAAATTAATCAAGAGGAATCAGGTTCCCTGACTCCAGACTATACTGCATAGCTATGGTAATCAAAACAGTATGGTGCTGGCACAGACAAAAAAAAAAAAAAACAAAGGAATACAAATCAATGGAACAGGATAGAAATTTTAGAAATAAACCTACATAAGTGTGGCCAACTCATCTATGACAAAGGAGGCAATATGCATAATGGAGAAAAATCTTCCAATAAGTGGCACTAGGTAAACTGGACTTTTCCATGTAAATGAATGAAAATATACTGTTATTTAACTCCATATGGAAAATAGGCTCAATTGGATTATAGATCTAAACATAAAACAGCATAGCATAAAACTCAGAGAAATACATAGGCAGAACATTCTCTGATGTAAATTGCAGCAAGATCATTTTTGATCCACTTACTGCAGTAATTAAAAATAANGTTCTTTGAAAATAGCTTTAAACAAACATGAACTGTTTTATTAGAAAAATACCCAAATTTCTACTTGGGGATCATACTCTAAATATTCATGCTGAAATACTAGTCATATAATTTATGGCTAAATTGAGTAATGAGTAGCCATTGTATGGGTGTCTCTCGAACTAAGTTGAGCCTTAGCAGATAAAAGCCGATAATTTAGAGAAAGGCAGATAGTTGCTATGCCATAGGGTTAAGATGAGAAAAATCTGTTTAGAACTAAACATATTCTAAACACACACACCCAATGCCACCGTCCTTAAAATAGAGCTCAAATATTTAGGTAGCTGAAAAGTATGTGTTTTTGTTTCTCATATACCTTATTTGGGGTTAGCTTGATTATTTTTGGATTCTTTCCTTAGCATAAAGAGAGTATTTTTTCTAACTTTGGTAGGATGGCACTTTTTGAAACAACACAATCATCATCATGATTTACTTGTTAGTTTCCCTTCAAATTACATCTAAATTTACAATCATATGCATTTCTAAGAAACTTTAGGAAGTTTCTGTATGATTTTGCAAGGAAATCTCTTTGTGAGCCCAAAGGTTTAACTGTTATGCCTGTTAGCAATTGGCAGAAGTTAAGGTTTGCGGAAACCTAACATTCTAAAGGAGATCAGCCCTGGGTGTTCTTTGGAAGGAATGATGCTAAAGCTGACACTCCAGTACTTTGGCCACCTCATGTGAAGAGTTGACTCATTGGAAAAGACTCTGATGCTGGGAGGGATTGGGGGCAGGAGGAGAAGGGGACGACAGAGGATGAGATGGCTGGATGGTATCACGGACTTGATGGACGTGAGTCTGAGTGAACTCTGGGAGTTGGTGATGGACAGGGAGGCCTGGCGTGCTGCGATTCATGGGGTTGCAGATAGACACGACTGAGCGACTGAACTGAACTGAAGTGTCTGACAAGTGGAAAAAGATTTGGAATATATATATGTAATGGCATACTGCATGTGCATGCTTAATCACTCAGTTATGTACAAATCTTTGCAACCCTATAGGCTGTAGCCTGCCAGGGTCCTCTGTCCATGGGATTTTCATGGCAAGAATACTGGAGTGGGGTTGCCATTTCCTCCACCAGGGGATATTCCACCCAGGAATTAAACCCATGATTCCTGAGTCTCCTGCATTGGTAGGAGGATTCTTGACCATTAAGCCAACTGGGAATCCCAGTGAAATATTACTCAGTCATAAAATACTTTAAATTTGCCATTTGCAACAACATGGAGGGTATTATGCTTAGTGAAATAAGTCAGACACAAAGGCAAATGCTGTATATTAATCACTCATGTGAAATTTAAATAAATAAATATATATGTATATATTAAATCAATTCCATTCACTATTGCAATGAAAAGAATAAAATACTTAAAAGCAAGAGAGTTCCAAAAAAACATCTATTTCTGCTTTATTGACTATGCCAAAGCCTTTGACTGTGTGGATCACAGTAAACTGTGGAAAATTCTGAAAGAGATGGGAATACCAGACCACTTGACCTGCCTCTTGAGAAATCTGTATGCAGGTCAGGAAACAACCGTTAGAACTGGACATGGAACAACAGACTGGTTCCAAATAGGAAAAGGAGTACGTCAAGGCTGTATATTGTCACCCTGCTTATTTAACTTATATGCAGAGTACATCATGAGAAATGCTGGACTGGAAGAAACACAAGCTGGAATCAAGATTGCTGGGAGAAATATCAATAATCTCAGATATGCAGATGACACCACCCTTATGGCAGAAAGTGAGGAGGAGCTAAAAAGCCTCTTGTTGAAAGTGAAAGAGGAGAGTGAAAAAGTTGGCTTAAAGCTCAACATTCAGAAAACGAAGATCATGGCATCTGGCCCCATCACTTCATGGGAAATAGATGGGGAAACAGTTGGGGATAATCCAGAGAGAGGGTGTGGGGCGGGAGGGTGGAGGAGGGGGTCGGGATTGGGAGTTCATGTACACTCATGGCTAATTCATGTCAATGTGTAACAAAACGAATACAGTATTGTAAAGCAAAACAAACTAAAAAATAAAAATTAATTAAAAAAAAATAAATAAATAAATAAATGGGATTCAATTAAAATTTTAAAAAAAGTTATTTAATGAAACTAAAAAGCTATTCCAGAGTAAAGGAAACCATAAGTAAAACAATAACAACAAAAAGAAACAAGCCACCAGAATTGGAGAAAATTTTTGAAAATGAAACGACACACACAGGATAATCTCCAAAATATAAAAACACCTTACATAGCTCAATAACAACATTGAAAGCCCAGTTTAAAAAAAAAAAAGGTATAAGATCTAAATATATATTGTTTCCAAAGAATACATGCAGATAATAAAAAAACACATGAAAAGATTCTTAGCATCACTAATTATTAGAGAAATGCAAATCAAAACTACAATAAGGCATCACCTTACACTGGTCAGAATGGGTGTCATCAAGGAATCTAGACACAAACAAACAAAAAGTCTAGAAAGAATAAATGATGGCATGATTGTGGAAGAAAGGAGCCCTTCTACACTGTTGATGAGACTGTAATATGGTATAGACATTATGGAGAACAGTGTGAAATTCCTTTAAAAAATAAAGCTAGAATGACAATACAATCCAGCAATACTACTCTTGGTCATATGCCAAAATAAAAGCATAATTTGATAAGAAACATGCACCCCAACATTTATGGCTGCACTATTTACAATAATCAAGACATAGAAGCAACCTAAATGTCACTGACAGATGAATCAATAGCTAAGATGTGGTGCATGTCTACAAAGGAATATTACTAAGCCATAAAAAATGAAATAATGACATTTGCAGCATTGTGGATGGACTTAGAGATTGTTATATTGAGTAAGGCAGAGAAAGACAGATACATGATATCTCTTATAAGAAGAATCTTAAAAATGGTTCAAATAAAGTAATTTACAAAGAAGAATTTCATATGTAGAAAAGACAATATGGTACTGGCACAAAGACAGAAATATAGATCAATGGAACAAAATAGAAAACCCAGAGATAAATCCACACACCTATGGACACCTTATCTTCGACAAAGGAGGCAAGAATATACAGTGGATTAAAGACAATCTCTTTAACAAGTGGTGCTGGGAAAACTGGTCAACCACTTGTAAAAGAATGAAACTAGATCACTTTCTAACACCATACATAAAAATAAACTCAAAATGAATTAAAGATCTAAGCGTAAGACAAGAAACTATAAAACTCCTAGAAGAGAACATAGGCAAAACACTCTCTGACATAAATCACAGCAGGATCCTCTATGATCCACCTCCCAGGATACTGGAAATAAAAGCAAAAATAAACAAATGGGATCTAATTAAAATTAAAAGCTTCTGCACAACAAAGGAAACTATAAGCAAGGTGAAAAGACAGCCTTCTGAATGGGAGAAAATAATAGCAAATGAAGCAACTGACAAACAACTAATCTCAAAAATATACAAGCAGCTTATGCAGCTCAACTCCAGAAAAATAAATGACCCAATCAAAAAATGGGCCAAAGAACTAAATAGACACTTCTCCAAAGAAGACATACGAATGGCTAACAAACACATGAAAAGATGCTCAACATCACTCATTATCAGAGAAATGCAAATCAAAACCACAATGAGGTACCATTTCACACCAGTCAGAATGGCTGCGATCCAAAAGTCAACAAGCAATAAATGCTGGAGAGGGTGTGGAGAAAAGGGAACCCTCTTACACTGTTGGTGGGAATGCAAATTAGTACACCACTATGGAGAACAGTGTGGAGATTCCTTAAAAAATTGCAAATAGAACTGCCTTATGATCCAGCGATCCCACTGCTGGGCATACACACCAAGGAAACCAGAATTGAAAGAGACACGTGTACCCCAATGTTCATTGCGGCACTGTTTATAATAGCCAGGACATGGAAGCAACCTAGATGTCCATCAGCAGATGAATGGATAAGAAAGCTGTGGTACATATACACAATGGAGTATTACTCAGCTATTAAAAAGAATACATTTGAATCAGTTCTAATGAGGTGGATGACGCTGGAGCCGATTATACAGAGTGAAGTAAGCCAGAAAGAAAAACACCAATACAGTATACTTACACATATATATGGAATTTAGAATGATGGTAATGATAAACCTGTACGCAAGACAGCAAAAGAGACACAGATGTATAGAACAGCCTTTTGGACTCTGTGGGAGAGGGAGAAGGTGGGATGATTTGGGAGAGTGGCAGTGTAACATGTATGATATCATAAGTGAAACGAATCGCTGGTCTAGGTTTGATGCAGGATGCAGGATGCTTGGGACTGATGCACGGGGATAATCCAGAGAGAGGGTGTGGGGTGGGAGGGGGGAGGTGGGGGTCGGGATTGGGAGTTCATGTACACTTGTGGCTGATTCATGTCAATGTATAGCAAAATGAATACAGTATTGTAAAGCAAAACAAACTAAAAAATAAAATTTAATAATAAAAAAAAGTAATCTTATGGTTCACAGAGATAAAGGAGGAGGAGGGATAAATTGGAAGACTGGGATTAACATATATGCACTATAATATGTAAAATAGACAACTAAAAAGGACTGACGGTGTAGCAGAGGGAACTCTACTTGATTATCTGTAATGACCTATATGGGAAAATAATCTGAAAAAGAGTGGATATGTGTATATGTCTAACTGTCTAACTGATTCTCTTTACTGTACAGAAGAAAGTAACATATTGTAAATCAATTATACTCTAATAATTATATTAAAAAATGAACAGGATAAGAGAATAGAAAATAGTCAAGTGAATACTAAAAATACTTCTATAGTATGAATGTACAAGAGCATAAACATTAAAACTCTTCACTAAAATTCAGTTAATTTTTTTAATATATAAGTGTATATATAGAAAGAAACATAAAATTCACATAAACAGAATAATTAAATATATTATATACTTGGAAAGAAGGTCAGGATTCAGGTTCTCCAGCATGTTTTTAAATGTTAGATGGCAATGTCAAACTTTTTAGAAAAAATATACAACCAATACATTGTATACCACATCACTCCATTGTGCATGGGCAATGATGGTAAAATCTCTCTTCTGTGGGAAGACATTCATACTCTTCAGGAATGTAATACAATACTTAGAATTATGTTTATGTGATAAATTGACCAAAGGAAATTGTCCGAAGCTATTGGACATTTCTAAAATGTAGAATCAAGTTAATTAGGAAATTTTTTTCCAACATACTACTACATTACTATTTCATTTCTTCATTGTGTACCACCAAATTAAGCCAAAATTCATCATCATAAGTCAAAAGAAAATATAGAAAGTAGCAACAGATATGGAAATAAGACATCCTATTAATTCTACAAAATAAAAAGGAATTTGTGACAGTATTAATTTTACCAGATTAAAAATTGCATGGGCTCAGTATTCTGGCCTGGGGAATTCCATGGGCTGTATAGCCCCTGGGTCACAAAAAGTAGAACACGACTGAGCGGCGTTCATTTCACTTCACTTCCCTGGTGGCTCAGTCGGTAAAGGATCCACTTGCAATGAGGGACATCTGGGTTCCCTCCCTGGGTCAAGAAGATCTCCTGGAGGAGGGCATGGCAGCCCAGTTCAGTATTCTTTCCTGGAGAATCCCCACGGACAGAAGAGCCTGATTGGCTACAGTCTATGGTGTCACAAACAGTTGAACATGTCTGAGTGACTAAGCACACAAAAATTACATGCAAGGACCTGCTATAAGGATATGGGCTGTCAAGACACAGATAAACATGGCCAAACCCTTTTGAGATTGAAGATTTATGAAAAGTCTATCAGTAGATATCATAGATATCCATTCTCATTGTTTTAAAAACATATCCACAAAACTTCTCCATCAAAGTTGAAATTTGATTTCCTCTCCTTTAAATGTGGATTAGCTTCAGTGACAAATATCTAAAAAAAATAAATTTATGGTATGATTTTTCATGATTCTTATGTTGTTATGAAATGTTACAAAGACTATCTTTGTGACATTGACTATCCTTGAGATTCACTCTGGGAATTAATTTACTATGTTGTGAGAAAGTCCAGGAAATATAAAGAGGACATGACACTCTTGGCTAAAATCTCAGTGATAGCCAGTATCACCTTCTATATATGTGAATGAGCTAGAATGTAGTTGATTCTAACCCTGAGTCATTGGGCTGACCCAGCTGATGCCCAATGGAGTGGAGATGATGTCACTACTGAGCTTTGTTTAAATTTCATATTCATTAAAAATATTTTTGTTAAAAGGGTAAGAAACAATAGATAAATGGAATAATCCAACATTTTCAAAAGGATGAATAAATTGTAAATGCTGATTTCTGAAAACGATTTGTAGCAGACATTTTTCAAGGATAAGTCACATGCATTCAAAATCAGTCAAACTGTTAAAGGAGGCACCAGAAGATTGACATAACTAACAACTGTGGAGGAATCGAATTATCCCAGAAAAAGCTAAACATTTCCATATTCTAATAATGAATTGTTCCAGGAGGGATGCCAAAAGCTAACAACATCATGTCTTAGTAAATGAGACCAAATTAAAGAAAAAATGTTGATGGAATTTGGCCACTATCAAATTTTCTTCAACATTGGAGAGAAACCCTCTTATAGAGTTTTTGGTGACTGTGGAATTATGAAATGCTAGAAAACAAGCATTTGGTAGTTTTCAAGAAGTTTCTGCCTACTTTTGTAGCTGATTCAACTTCAGGATCTTCATATTACAAAAAATTAAATTTGTGTATCTATTGGAGAAACCTAATGTGCATTACATTTTAGAAGTATAATCCATGGACCAATCAGCTATAAATACTTTAGTAATAAATTTAATTATTGCCTTATATCACTTATGTATACAGTTGTAAAAATTGAGTTTTCTATTTCTTTTGAATAAAACTATAAGATATAATTACTATTGTTTAACATAATTCTGGAAATTCTGGTAAGCACCATAAAACAATTAAGAGACATAAGTGCAATTATTAGAATATAAATTATTTCTTAGGTGATTCTACGAAAAGATCAATAGTCATTGATTCACAGAAGAGTTTAAATAGATGTCAAATACAATGTTTTTGAAATAAAATCCAATATATTTCTTCTACATATGTAGTAACCAAACAGAAAATATTAAAGGAAGCATTCTATTAACAATAATAATTTAAAATATAGATCCCTGCTCTTACTTCTTTCATCAAATTTGTCTGGGAAACAGGTTAATTTTATGCTATGTGTAATTACTGATTTAAAAAAGAAAATATATACAAATTTTATGTACAACTCAATTATTAAATAGTAAAATTTTATAAGTTAAATAATACATATATATATATATACTTACAGTCTACTGTATTTACTCTAATTAAATATTGTATTTAACTCAAAACAAATATGTTTTAAATGTACACAAAAATTTTCTTTTTAAAGTAAAACACTGAAAAAGCCAATTGGTATAATGCTTAGTAAATTTGTGCAGAGATGGATTAAAATCATAAAGCATACTACAAATATGGCTAAAGAAATGTAGTATGCCAACCAATAAAATTTATAGAGTCTTGCATTTCTAACATTGATGAGCTAACGAATCTTCTTCAAGTCTCAAGAGAAAAAATTATACAAAGGATAATGTTAGAAATTTCAGACATTGTTGAAGACAAGAGTGTAAATAAGAAAATAAGGAGATGTTCTTTGAAATAAAATTCAATAATCCTCTCCATGGAATATTTTTTTATAAAATAAAAGTAATTTTAGTAGAGCAAGAGACCAAAGAGCAGATGCCAATTTTAGAATATGTATTTAATATGACCATCAACATTTTCAAAACATGTCTTTAAAAATGTTCTAGTGGAGGGAGAGAGGGGAGTTCAGGATGGGGAACACGTGGGCACCCATGGTGGATTCATGTTGATGTATGGCAAAACCAATATAATATTGTTTTTAAATAATAAATAAATAAAATAAATAAAATAAGGTTTCTGGCAATAAAGATTTGCATGAGACTACTTCATTAGGGATTGAAAAAAAATTGTTCTAGAGGTGAGTTGTTTCATCATGATTGATTCATTTATTAGAAAGAATAGTGTATATTTTGTTCTCCAGGTATCTTTTTTTAACAAAAACCAAACAACTTCAAGTTTTTGACATTCAAAATAAAATTTCAAAGACTGGAAGGAATTAAACAGAATTTATAACCCAAAAAAAAAATCCAATTTTCATTATGTTGCTCTTCTGAAGTGAGAATATTCTTTTTCTTTTAATGATTAAATATATATTAATATATGCTGTCTTGCAGAGGGTGGTAACATAAGAGAAATAAAATGGCAGAATATCTTGAGAGTGATTTTAGGTGTTTCTGTGTTTTGTACAAAAAGTAATTTGCATCTTAGAACATCAGAAGAATTTATTTAAGTCCAAATATTGGAATGTTTCTAAATGGATAGAGCAGCCTATAGGCTGCAGTCCATGGGGTCGCTGAGTCGGGCACCACTGAGCGACTTCACTTTCACTTTTCACTTTCATGCATTGGAGAAGGAAATGGCAACCCAGTCCAGTATTCTTGCCTGGAGAATCCCAGAGATAGAGGAGCCTAGTGGGCTGCTGTCTATAGGGTTGCACAGAGTCGGACACAACTGAAGCGACTTAGCAGCAGCAGCAGCAGCATGGCCCATTATCATGTTGATATAGCTAATCATAAAAAAAGAATTATACTATTTATGCAACAAAGGTAAAAAAAAAAAAAAAAGAAGGATCTACAATGCTAGTACAACATCATGCTGCTGCTACTAAGTCACTTCAGTCGTGTCTGACTGTGCGACCCTATAGACGGCAGCCCAAAGACTCTGCTGTCCACGGAATTTTCCAGGCAAGAATACTGGAGTGGGTCACCATTTCCTTCTCCAATGCATGGATGCATGCTAAGTTGCTTCAATTGTGTCCGATTCTGTGTGACTCCATGGACAGCAGCCCACCAGGCTCTGCTGTCCATGGGAGTCTCCAGACAAGAATACTGGAGTAGGTTGCCATTCCTTTCTCCAGTAGAACATCATGTTAGAGATTCAGTTCAGTTCAGTACAGTCACTCAGTCGTGTCCGACTCTTTGCGACCCCATGAAGCACAGCAAGCCAGGCCTCCCTGTCCATCACCATCTCCTGGAGTGCACTCAGACTCGCATCAGTATATTAGAGTAATCAAAATAATTTCTTCACTATAAAAAGTAAGGCAATACTGATTTGCATAATCGAAATATTACATTTATTTGGCCATATGGTTTAAGCATTTAAATTGAAATAAATGGTACTATTTTATCATAAAGTGGATCCAAATGATACTTACATGTTGTTCTGAACATATTAATTTATATCCAATTATGCAAATACATATGAATTTCCACAGTTTATCAGTGATGCTGGGATGGATAACCTAGTCACCTGATATAATTCCAAAATCCAGTGTCCTAAGGTAGCAAGTTTCATCTTTTGCTCAATTTACCTTTTCAATGCTTGCTAAAGGAAACAATTTCAAATGCTAAGGGATCAGATATAAGGAAATAAGAAAGTCCTAGAATCATGCAGAAGATAAGAAAAACCACATAAACTGTTTAATGTTCCTAACTAGAATCAGTATGAACTTTTATTACTTAGAATAAATAACTTAGTCATGCCTTATTCTAGAGTGATTATGACAGTGAAGTGAGACACTCTCTTATTTTCAGAGAAGAAGATTTTTATACTAGGGAAAAGTTATAGTATTGTCCCAATCCCGAGTAAACACACACACACACACACATACACACATTACATGTAGTAATAATTGTTGTTCAGTCTATAAGACGTTTTGGACTCTGTGACCCATGAACTCAGTACACCAGGTTCTTCTCTACTCCACTGTCTCCTGGAGCTTGTTCAAATTCATGTCCGTTGAGTTGGTGATGTTATCTAACCGTTTCATCCTCTGCTACCCCCTTCCCCTGGAGCTTCAGCTTCAGCATCAGAATTTCCAATTACTATTCAGGGTTGATTTCCTTTAGGATTGACTGATTTGGATTTCTTGCAGTCCAAGGGAATTTCAAGAGTCTTCTTCAGCTCCACAGCTCAAAACCATCTATTCTTAGGCGCTCAGTATTTTTTATGGTCCAGCTCTCACATTCGTACATGACTACGGGAAAAACCATAGCGCTGACTATATTATATAGATATTTGTTGGCAAAGTGATGTCTCTGCTTTTTAATATTCTGTCAAGATTTGTCATAGCTTTCCTTACAATGTGCAAGCATCCTTTAATTTCATGACTACAGTTACTATCCACAGTGATTTTGGAGCCCAAGAAAATGAAAAAGCCCAATAAAATAAAATCTGTCACTCCTTCCAGTTTTTCTTCTTCTATTTGCCATGAAGTGATGAGAGCAGATGCTGTGATCTCAGTTTTTTGAATTCTGAGTTTTGAGTTAGCTTTTTTACTCACCTCTTTCACTGAAATCAAGAGACTCTTTAGTCACTGTTCACTTTTTGCTATTAAGGTGGTATCATCTTCATATTGGAAGTTATTGATACTTCTGGAAATCTTGAGTCCAGCTTGTAGTTCCTCCAGCCCAGCATTTCACATGATGCACTCTGCATATAAGTTAAATAGACAGGGTGATAATATACAGCCTTGACATACTCCTTTCCCAATTTTGAACCAGTCCGTTATTCCATGTCCATTTCTAACTATAGCTTCCTGACCTTCAAGCATGTTTCTCAAGAAACAGGGAAGATGATTTGGTACTCCCATTTCTTTAATAATTTTCCACAATCTGTTATGAGCCACACAGTCAAAAACTTTAGTGTAGTCAATGAAATAAAATTAGATGTTTTACTGAAACTCCCTTTCTTTCTTCATATCCAACAAACGTTGGCGATTTGATATCTGGTTTCTCTGCCTCTTCCAATCTTAGCTTGTATATTGGGAAGTTCTCATTTCATGCACTGCTGAAGCCTAGTTTGAAGGGTTTTGAGCATAACTTTGCTAGAATGTGAAATGAGCACAGTTGTATGGTAGTTTGAATATACTTTGGCATTGCTCTTCTTTGGGATTGTAATAAAAACTGAGTTTTTCCAATTCTGTGGCCAACGCTGAGTTTTTCAAATTAGCTAGCATATTTACTGCAATACTTTAACAGCATCAACTTTTAAGATTTTAAATAACTCAGCTGGAATTCTGTCACCTTCTCTAGCTTAGTTCCTAGTAATGCTTCCTAAGGCCCACTTGACTTCACACTCCAGGATGTCTGGCTCTAGGTAAGAGACCATATCATCATGGTTATCTGGGTCATTAAGACATTTTTGATATAATTATTCCATGTATTCACTTAAAGTTGTATATGTATTTGCATATGAAAATACATATGTAATACATTTACATACACACTTGCATATACTTGCATATTACATATACATTTATGTATTTGCAAGTGTATTTGCAAATACAAATATATGTATTTGGGTATGTATATGTATTTCTATCTCTATATATCTCTGTGTATTTACTTTATCTTCTCTATTAGATAATTTAAGAACTTCTCCCAAATATGTATTTCATGCATTATTTCAGTGATTAATATTAACTGGAAAATACATGCCAGTTATATTCAAATATTTATAACCTGGTGGCTCAAATGGTAAAGGATCTGCCTGCATTGCAGGGCACCCAGGTTTTATCCCTGGGTCAGGAAGATCCCCTGGAGAAGAGAATGGCAAACCACTCCAGTATTCTTGATTGGAGAATCCCATGAGCAGAGAAGCCTGGTGGGCTGCAGTCCATGAAGTTGCAAAGGGTGAGGCACGACTGAACAACTAACACACACAAGACACACAGGAGTGTTATAATGCAAGTTTTCAGGTTTTGCATCCTCTATTCTTTCTGCATCACTTCAGTTCAGTTCAGTTCAGTTGTTCAATTGCGTCCGACTCTTTGCAACCCCATGAATCACAGCATGCCCGGTCTCCTTGTCTATCACCAACTCCCAGAGTTCACTCAGATTCACGTCCATCAAGTCAGTGATGCCATCCAGCCATCTCGTCCTCTGTCATCCCCTTCTCCTCCTGCCCTCAACCCCTCCCAGCATCAGAGTCTTTTCCAATGAGTCAACTCTTCGCATGAAGTGGCCAAAGTACTGAAGTTTCAGTTTTAGCATCATTAAGTTTCAATTATAACTTTTCTAAAGTCAGAAAGATTATTTCAGATACCTACTCATAACACTGAACCAAATAACTGACAGTCTCAAGTGTATCTAGGAATAGAGAAATAAAAGCAAGAGCTTCTACCTTAATTTTACTCAGAATTGGATATTTAGCCATAAATTCTTTGAAAATTAGCAAAGCATACAACCTCTCATATTGTATTTTAATGTCTGCATTTACATCATCTGATTTTTCCTATACAGTTATCTACCTGAAAAGCTTATTGTTTAATACAGTAACAATCTGATTCTTTCCCCCTCTTGATTCTGAGTTGGCTGTTTCGTTCCTGTATTACTTCCTCAGGCTTCAATCATGTGATTGCATTTATCTGAATGATCAGCTGTCCAAGAAGGCCTCACTCTTGTCTGATACATAGTGCTGGTTTTTAACTTGGTTACTTCACTTCTCCTTCACACTGCTTTCTTACTCTAATTAGTAGCAATATAAGCCTCTTCAAACTGCAGTGCAAAACAGCTTTCTAAGCAGTTGAAGACAGAAGAAAAAAAATTCTTGTGGCCAAACCTCATAACTCATTCAACATTTCTATCAAATTCCTTTGGTCAAAGCACAAGCATAACCCAGACTCAAGTGATCAGTATAGCCCCAGTGTGAATGAGAAAAAATACAGGAAAGAAAAGAAAGAAAAAGAAAAAAGTCCTATTTATGGCAGAGTAGAAGGACTTGCACTCATCTTCTCCTGCAAGACTCCAAAATTACAACTAGCTGCTGAAAAACCATCTAGAGGAGAATGTTGGATCCTACAAAAAATGATAACCCATGTCCAAGGGCAAATGAAAAGCCCCAGAAAGATGGTAGCAGGGGAGAAATCATACTTAGAATCAAACCCCACACCCATCAGAGCTGCTCAGAGGACTCAAACAAAACATTGCATGCACCAGGGGACCCCATAGAGACTGAGCCAGACCAGTGTTAGAGTGTACTCTGCAGAGGTAAGTGTGAGCAGTGGCCTGCCAGAGGAGCAGGGGCTCTGGGTGCAGCAGACCTAGATATGGCATAATCCCTCTTGAAGGAGGCTGCCATTAACCCCACCACAGAGCCACCAGAACTTACACAGGACTGGGGAAACAGACTCTTGGAGGGCACAAACAAAATCCTGTGCACCAGGACCCATAAGAAAGGAGCAATGACCACACAAGAGACAGGCCCAGACTTGCCTGTGAGTGTCCAGGAGTCTCTGGCAAAGGTGTGGGAAGACAGTGGCCTGCTGCAGGGTCAGAGGCACTGAGTGTGGCAGTTTGTGCATGGGAAATTTTGAAGAAGGTGGCCACTGTCTTCTTTACCTCCATCATAGTTTGATCTCAGGTCAAATAACAGGGAGGGAACACAGACCTACCCATCAACAGAAAATTGGAGTAAAGATTTACTGGGCATGATCCCACCCATCAGAACAAGACCCAGTTTCCACCTCAATCAGTCTCTCCCATCAGGAAGCTTCCATAAGCCTCTTATCCTCATCCATCAGAGGACAGATGGAATGAAAACCACAATCACAGAAAACTAACCAAACTGATCATATGGACCACAGCCTTGTCTAACTCCATGAAACTATGAGTCATGCCATAGAGGGCCATCAAAAATGAATGGGTCCTGGTAGAGAGTTCTGAAAAACGTAGTGCGTTGGAGAAGGGAATGGCAAACCATTTCATCATTCTTGCCTTGAGAACCCCATGGACAGTATGAAAAGGCAAAAACATAGGACACTGAAGATGAACTCCCCACGTTGGTAGGTGCCCAGCATGCTACTGGAGAAGAATGGAGCAATAACTCCAGAAAAAAATGAAGAGATGGAGCCAAAGCAAAACCAACAGCAAGTTGTGGATGTCACTGGTGAAGGAAGCAAGGCCCGATGCTATAAAGAATAATATTGCATAGGAAGCTGGAATGTTAGGTTTATGAATCAAAGTAAACTGGAAGCAGGCAAACAAGAGGTGGCAAGAGTGAAAATCAACATTTTAGGAATAAGTGAACTAAAATGGACTGAAATGGGTAAATCAAATTCAGATGACCGTTATATCTACTACTGTGGGCAAGAATCCCTTAGAAGAAATGGAGTAGCCATTATAGTCAACAAAAGAATCTGAAATGTATTATTTGGGTGCAATCTCAAAAATGGCAGAACGATCACAGTAACCCAAGTCTATGCCCCAACCAATAATGCTGAAGAAGCTGATGTTGAACGGTAGAACTAACACCCACAAAAGATGTCCTTTTCAATGTAGGGAACTGGAATACAAAACTAGGAAGTCAAGAGATAACTGAAGTAACAGGGAAACTTGATATTGGTGTACAAAATGAAGCAGGTAAAAGGCAAACAGTTTTGCAAAGAGAAATACTGATCATAGTAAACACCCTCTTCCAACAACACAAGAGAAGACTCGACACATGGAAATCTCCCAGGAGGTCAACACCAAGATAAGACTTACAATTGCACTCAACTCACATGCTAGCAAAGTAATGCTAAAAATTCTCCAAGCCAGGCTTCAGCAATACGTGAACCATGAACTTCCTGATGTTCAAGCTGGTTTTAGAAAAGGCAGAGGAACCAGAGATCAAATTGCCAACATCAGCTCAAACATGGAAAAAGCAAGAGAGTTCCAGAAAAAAAACATTTATTTCTGTTTTAGTGACTATGTCAAAGCCTTTGACTTTGTGGATCACAATAAACTGTGGAAAATTCTGAAAGAGATGGGAATACAAGATCACCTGACCTGCCTCTTGAGAAATTTGATGCAGGTCAGGAAGCAACAGTTAGAACTGGACATGGAACAACAGACTGGTTCCAAATAGGAAAAAGAGTACGTAAAGGCTGTATATTGTCACCCTGCTTATTTAACTTATATGCAGAGTACATCATGAGAAACGCTGGACTGGAAGAAGCACAAGCTGGAATCAAGATTGAGAGGAGAAATATCAAGAACCTCAGATATGCAGATGACACCAACCTTATGGCAGAATATGAAGAGGAACTAAAAAGCCTCTTGATGAAACTAAAAGAGGAGAGTGGAAAAGTTGCCTTAAAGCTCAACATTCAGAAAACGAAGATCATGGCATCTGGTCCCATCATTTTATGGCAAATAGATGGGGAAACAGTGGAACAGTGTCAAACTTTATTTTTTTGGGCTCCAAAATCACTCCAGATGGTGATTGCAGCCATGAAATTGAAAGACGCTTACTCCTTGGAAGAAAAGTTATGACCAACCTAGATAGTATATTCAAAAGCAGAGATATTACTTTACCAACTAAGGTCCATCTAGTCAAGGCTATAGTTTTTCCTGTGGTCATGTATGGATATTAGAGTTGGACTATGAAGAAGGCTGAGCGCCAAAGAACTGATGCTTTTGAACTGTGGTGATGGAGAAAACTCTTGAAAGTCCCTTGGACTGCAAGGAGATTCAACCAATCCATTCTGAAGGAGATCAGTCCTGGGATTTCTTTGGAAGGAATGATGCTAAAGCTTAAACTCCAGTACTTTGGCCACCTCATGTGAAGAATTGGCTCATTGGAAAAGACTCTGATGCTGGGAGGGATTGGGGGCAAGAGGAGAAGGGGACGACAGAGGATGAGATGGCTGGATGGCATCACTGACTTGATGGACATGAGTCTGAGTGAACTCCAGGAGTTGGTGATAGACAGGGAGGCCTGGCATGCTTTGATTCATGGGTCGCAAAGAGTCGGACATGACTGAGTGACTGAACTAGACTGAACTATATTAATTGCAGTCAAAGATGGAGAACTCTATACAGTCATCTAAACAAGATCAGGAGCTGACTGTGGGTCAGATCATGAACTCCTTATTACCAAATTCAGACTTAAATTGAAGAAAGCAGGGACAAACACTAGACCATTCAGATATGACCTAAATCAGATCGCTTATGGTTATACTGTGGAGATGACAAATAGATTAAAGGGGCTAGATTTAATAGACAGAGTTCCTGAAGAACAAGGTTCATGACATTGTATAGGAGACAGTGTTCAAGACCATGACCAGGAAAAAGAAATGCTAAAATGGAAAACATTTGTCTATGGAGGCCTTAAAATACCTGAGAAAAGAAGAGATGCTAAAGGCAAAGGAGAGATATAACTATTTGAATGAAGAGTTCCAAAGAATAGAAAGGAGAGATAAGAAAAGCTTCCTCAGTGATCAATGCAATGAAATAGAGGAAAACAACAGAATGAGAAAGACTAGAGATCGCTTCAAGAAATCTATACATATACATATCAAGGGAAAATTTCATGCAAAGATGGGCACAATAAAGGACAGATATGGTATGGACCTAACAGAAGTAGAAGATATTAAGAAGAGGTAGCAAGAATACACAGAAGAACTATACAAAAAAAAAAAAATCTTCATGATCCAGATATCCATGATGGTGTGATCACTAACCTATAGCCAGACAGCCTGGAATGTGAAATCAAGTGAGCCTTAGGAAGCATCACTAGAAACAAGCTAGTGGAGGAGGTGATGGAATTCCAGTTGAGCCATTTCAAATCCTAAAAGATGATGCTGAGAAAGTGCTGCATTCAATATGCCAGCAAATTTGGAAAACTCAGCAGTGGCCACAGGGCTGGAAAAGGCAGTTTTCATTCCAATCCCAAAGAAAGGCAATGCCAAAGAATGTTCAAACTATTGCACAATTGCACTCATCTCACACGTTAGCAAAGTAATGATCAAAATTCTCCAAGCCAGGCTTCAACAGTATGTGAACCATGAACTTCCAGATGTTCAAGCTGGCTTTCTAAAAAGCAGTGGAACCAGAAATCAAATTACCAAATCCACCAGATCATCAAAAAAGCAAGAGAGTTCCAGAAAAATAAATAAATAAATAAAATCTACTTCTGCTTTATTGACTACACCAATAGTTGACTCTGCAGACGAAAACAAACTGGAAAATTCTTAAAGAGATTAGAATACCAGATCACTTGACCTGCCTCTTGAGAAATCTGTATGCAGGTCAAGAAGCAACAGTTAGAACTGGACATGGAACAACAGATGTGTTCCCAACTGGGAAAGGAGTAGATCAAGGCTGTATAATGTCACCTTGCTTATTTAACTTATATGCATCATGAGAAACTCTGGGCTGGATAAAGCACAAGCTGGAATGAAGATTGCTGGGAGAAATATCAGTCATCTCAGAGATGCAGATGATGCCATTGCAAGGAAAACTAAAGAACCTCTTAATGAAAGTGTAAATGGAGAGTGATAAAGTAGGCTTAAAACTCAACATTCAGAAAACTTAGATCATGGCATCCTGTCCCATCATTTCATGGCAAATAGATGGGGAAACAGTGGAAATAGTGGTAGACTTTATTTGGGTGGGCTCCAAAATAACTGTACATGGTGACTGCAGCCATAAAATTGAAAGACACTTGGTCCTTGGAAGAAAATCTATGACAAACCTAGACAGCATATTAAAATGCAGAGACATTACCCTTTCAACAAATGTCCATCTAAACAAATCTATGGTTTTCCAGTAGTCATGTATGAATGTGAACGTTGGACCATAAAGAAAGCTGAGCATGGAAGAATTCATGCTTTTGAACTGTGGTGTTGGAGAAGACTTTGAGAGTCCCTTGGACTGTGAGGAGATCCGACCAGTTTATCTTAAAGGAAATCAGTCCTGAATATTCATTTGAAGAACTGGTGGTGAAGCTGAAACTCCAATCATTTGGCCACCTGATGTGAAGAACTGACTGATTTGAAAAGATATTGATGATGGGAAAGATTGAAGGCAGGAGGTGAAGGAGATGGCAGAGGATGACATTTTTGGATGGTATCACTGACTTGATGGACATAATTTTAGCAGCTCTGGGAGGTGGTGACGGTCAGGGAAGCCTGGAATGTTGCCGTCTAGGGGGTGATAAAGAGTCAGATTTGACTGAGCGACTGAACTGAATTGAAGCTGCTGGAGACTATTTTATTCTGATTTTCAGAGATATATAATTAGATGAATTATCTAGATTAATACATATAGCAAACATTTTTAAAAATTTGTAAGTAAACTATCTTCATTAACAGGCCATACAAACTATAAAACGTGATGCTAGAAAACTAGTAGAGTTTAATGCCTCTCTGTGTGTACGTGTTTATGTGTGCATGTGTGTATGTGATAGTGAGAGGGAGGAGCTTCCTTGAAGTTTCAGGTCATTTCTTCATTAGTTTTTTGTTTGTTTGTTTGTTTTTTAAATCAAAGTAGATCAATAAAATATTTTTTGAAATTGAGTGTCCATTCATGATTATAATATTTGGAGTGGTGGGGGGGAATACTTGTTTGCAATTAGATTATTTAACAGAGCTACCCAGCAGCTACTTGAGTATACTATTGGCTTTCCCAAAATACAGAAAGTTCCCTATACATGAACCTTCAAGTTGTAAACTTTAAAATATGTGATTGTTCATTTACATATGCAGTCATGGAAATTAATTCATGTCTCTGGCATACATGGTCACATGCAACGGGTAATGCTTTTGTGTACTTTGCAATACAAATTGTACAGAGTGTAGTAATACAGTGTAACTTGACCATTTTTTCAAGAGGGTAGATAGAATTCAATCTAGCAAGGAACAAGAACCTTTGCCATCATTGTCAAGCATGAGTGCAATTGCAGCTTGCCCTCTGACTCCTGTTGCTGAAAATCCTTCAGCTCTACCATCTCCCACTTCCTCTCCTCCCTCCTCCAGTCAGTAACACTTCTTGCCTAGTCACTTGATGCCAGCCCCTGTATACCACTGCTGTACTATATTACTGTATTACTCCAGGTATTGTACTGTAAGATCAATGTTTTCTTTATTTCGTGTGCTTGTTTTTAAGTATTATTGTGTGGAAGTATTATAAACATATTAGGGTACAGTAATAGATAGTCAAATGTGTTAGTTGAGTAGCCAAGTTAACTTTGTTGGACTTAGGAACAAATCAGAATCATAAATGGGCTCTCAGAATGGAATTCATATGTATGTAGGGAACTTACTGTATAAGATTTTAAAGCCAAATGAGGTGTATAGCTATAAAACTTGCAAGTGTCAGTACATTTAGGGTGCATTTAAGCTGAATGATCTTAAATATCTTAGGAATCTTTCAGAAAACATATATATTTAATTTTCAGAACAAAGGCCACAGGTAAAGGAATTTGCAAAAAGGGACAGACAAAATGAATGAATATGAGTAGATACAAATCACAAATTGCTTACATTCATATGCTGTCCTAGCAGATGATTTAGATTGACAGGTATCTTGGAGAGTTGCTAAAATGGAACCATATGTCTGATAATTTCAGGATGATGACAGTTGAGAGAAGTGAGCCTTGCCTTGACTGGGTTATACAACTTGTGAATATCAGAATCTCTGTCAAAAACTTGAGAGGCACAGACACATACTCCTCCACACCAGCCAGAGGCAGAACACAGCATTCAGCTGAGCAGCTTATGTGAAAACTTCATGACACCCTCAACCTTTTTCATGTCTCTTTGTTTTTTGACTAGACAGAATCACCCACGCCACTACCATGATCATAAGGAATGAAATATTCTTTTATTATCACTTTGGATTGACATGCCTAAAATCAGAATTTTAAAAATGCAATTGGAAAATGTAGCAAAACATTTTGTAATTTTTTTCAAAGCTCTAAGTTCTATTTATTGTCAAATAGCTCTAACATACATGGCTATAAACATAATTTCAATGAATATATTTAAAAGCTTATTAAATATTGCAAATGTGGGAAAACAAACTAAAAATGTCACATTCCTTATCAGCTTGCCATACATTAATAGAAATAAACTTATAAAATTAAATCTCAAACTAAGTTTATCTCCAATAAAGATAAAGTTTGAATTACTTATAATAAATCTTTAATGTAATATTCTTATGAACAACATATTAGAAATATTTAGGTAGAAATGTTCTTTATGACAGTGGGTCAGTGTAAAGAGAGTTCAGTTTCTCCTGTCAGTTAAACCTAGGAGCTAGTAAAGTATTGAATCTTGCCTCAAGAAAAATGTTAATAATATTATCCTCAATAATATGAGGATCATGTTTGAAGTCAGATGAGATTTATTTAGACATACTTAAGCAATGGCACCCCACTCCAATACTCTTGCCTGGAAAATCCCATGGACAGAGGAGCCTGGTAGGCTGGAGTCCATGGGGTTGCGAAGAGTTGGACATGACTGAGCGGCTTCACTTTCACTTTTCACTTTCATACATTGGAGAAAGAAATGGCAACCCACTCCAGTGTTCTTGCCTGGAAAATCCCAGGGATGGTGGAGCCTTGTGGGCTGCCGTCTATGGGGTCGCACAGAGTCGGACACGACTGAAGTGACTTAGCAGCAAGCTATCTTTCTGGTCTTAAAAAAAAAAAAAAAAAGTGAAAACATGAACCTAGAACTCAGGTTGAAATGCAGAATGAAAAACATTTTGGTAGAGAGAATGAGAGAGAAAGAGAGAGAGAGAGAGAGAGACTCCTAGAGGAGAGATAGATCTCTCACACTTGTGCATCAGTAAAGAGGAGCCTCTGTCCCTGGATGTTAGCAGAGGCCAAGTGAGTGATTTGGACATCTACTCTCACATGTAGTCAGGTATGGATGAGAGAGTTGGACTGTAAGGAAAGCTGAGCCCCAAAGAGTTGGTGCTTTTGCACTGTGGTGTTGGAGAAGATTCTTGAGAGTCCCTTGGACTGCAAGGACATCCACCCAGTCCATCATAAAGGAGATCAGTCCTGGGTGTTTCTTGGAAGGACTGACGCTGAAGCTGAAACTTGGCCACCTGATTCTAAGAGCTGACTCACTGGAAAAACCCTTATGCTGGGAAAGATTGAAGGCAGGAGGAGAAGGGGACAACAGTGGATGAGATGGTTGGATGGCATACTGACGCAATGAACATGAGTTTCAGTAGGCTCCAGGAGTTGGTGATGGACAGGGAAGCCTGGTGTGCTGCAGTCCATGGAATCACAAAGAGTCAGACATGATTTAGCAACTGAACTGAACTTTCACATGGCAATAAATAATAATAAATAATAAATAAATGTGTCCCAACACCTTTCCCTGCTGCCATGCTGCTGCTGCTGCTGTTGTCTCTTCAGTCGTGTCCGACTCTGTGCTGCCATACCTCAATTAAATTCACCTGAAACACAAGTTTTAATAATATTCAGAGACTCATACCATAGTGTCCAAAACATGCACACTTCAATTAAAATTCATTCTTTATACAAAGAACCAGGAAAACAACACTTTTGTAGTGGTAAAATTATGGAAATGGAGAACAAATTAGTGGCTTGTTAAAGTGAGGGATGAAGACATGAGTCAGTCTATAAAAGGGCCGTATGAGGCATTCTTGAAATGACCGGTATTGTCTTGATGTATTATTTTCAACATATTGGTTTTGATATTGAACTATATTTCTCCTAGATTTCCCACTGGAGGGAAGTAGGTAAAGTGTACAAAGTTCTCTATGATTTCTTACAAATGAATGTAAATGTATGATTAACCTCAAAATAAAAAGCTTAATGAAAATATTTAATAGTAATGAGATTAATATGAAAGAAAACTATTATCAGCAATTTTTTTAAATTTGTTGATAAGAGCCTCTCTTCATAAGAAATTGAGAAGATATTTTTTAGATCATTCAAAAATGCACTCCAATCTAGACACATCACAGCCACATTTGCATTGTCATACACACACACAAGTGAAGATTTTCATGCTCTCAATTGCTACACGGCAGTCTAGTGTTATGGATGAACTGCTGGACAGCCAGTCTTACATGCAAAGGTAAAGCCATGTAAGACACAGGAAGAAGCAAAGTGAAGCAAGGTAGTTCTCAATGCTTTTGTGACTGGATAACCTAACTAAAATTAGAGTACACATTATTTACATAAATACTTTTCTTTCCTACAATTTATAAAGTGTTTTTTAAAATATATTTACTGTTACTAATTATAGAAATGCTTAATTGCAGCTGTGTATTATGCAGGTGGGCCATGGGGCTTTATTTATTTTTTAGAGGTTTATCACCTGAAATAGAGCAACTGTATAAACTATCTCAGTGTTTTATTTTGAAAACATAAAAATATTAAATATATTTAATAATATATATAATATATGTGTGTGTGTGTATATATATATATATATATATATATATATAAAACATTTCTAAAAAGTCAAAATTTTGACATTTAGAATAGCTGAGTGGTTGCCAGTGGTTATGGGTGGCTGATGGGTGGGTCTATAAGGGGGCAGTATGAGGTTTTCATTTTGAATATGTATTTATACATACATATACATTACTTTGCATATTTCTGTGTATACACATACACATCCAAGGACTTAGCCTAGCTTCTGACATGCATTAGCTGGTTAATATGTAGTAATCATTGTTTTCAATAACTATTATTATTCCAAATAATATTATCTTTGAAATGAATGATGTTAATATTACTTAGAATAACACTAGGAGAATTTAATAAAAAGTAGTTGTAACGCAGTCATGCCTTGAATAATAAGCATCATTTTCTGAAGCAGAGAAAAGAGTGAAAAATAATTCTAATCCAGAACAATTTATTGTCATTGAGTGTAGATCTATAAACATTAGCAATATCCATGAAATAGAACAAAGGGATCAATGATCTTACAGAGGCACCCAGAGTACTGCTACTTCACAGCTCCAGCATGACACCAATGCACAGCTTTATTTTACCGAGTACTGAATTTGCTTCATATTGAAAAAGTCACCCATGACATCCTCAATCACATTGATTCAAAAACGACAGTAAACAGGCTTTTAACTAAGATAACTTATTATCCTAAATTGTCAGCCTTGAAAATCACTAGAACAGAGAGAAACAGAAAGGAAATGAGATGTGTTAAGAGATATGAACAAATAATATAGTGTGAATCATTTTTAAAATAAAGGGCTATTAAGCACAGTGACAGAATATCTATGACAGATATATTTAATATACGAGAGAGTCTTCAAAGCAAAGCAGAAAAAGATGCTGAAACTCCAAAGTCCTACAAATCAGATTTAAAGTTATAGTTCAGTAATAAAAGGTTAAAGGATCAGCACAATATCAGTGTGAAAATCCAAAATCACATTTGAGAGATCCAGGCAATATTTTTTCTGATGCAACTGAGTCTAAACAGGAAGTGTTCATGTTTCAAACAGAGATGTTATTGTGCTCCAAATCTTTAATTGAAGAAAACTGTTTTTATTACAAACTAGTATTTATTTTATTGTGTAATAACTATTCTATATTATATATTCTATGCATTCTATATCTATATTATGTCTGTATAAAGTCCAAAATGTTATACTTGTTACAACTTACTGTACCTCACCTGTTTCTAAGGCACTATTTGGGGGTTTTTTGCATTGATAAAGTAGTTTCATCTCAGCCTTCCACTTTCTGTATTCCCATCTCCATTTCTAATCAAGAAGGTCTGTAATAGGGGTTAATTCTCCTGCCCTGAGTTGAGGTGGCTGCTTTTTTTCCCCCACAACAGGAGCAGACTGATTAGTTTAAAAAGCATGTTATATACTTTAAAAGGAGATAAATGTGTAGCAATGCAAATTTATGAAAATTTATCCTTAAAATGCAAATTTCTTTATATTCATACATCATTCTTCCATAAAGTCATTTTCTGAATAATTGCCGTTTGCCAGATAGCATACTGATAGCCAAATACACCTACTCTAGGTACAAAAGAGTTTTCCCAAGATTAACGCTATCAACCACTCTATGTTTTGTTTATGCTTTAAATAGATGTAACAATATAAATATTGTTTTGGTGATGAGAAAGATAATGTGAGAAAAGTACCTAGTACATTAAATACTTAGCAAATACATGTCTACTTTGTAAAGTATCATTATAATAGAAAATGCATGTAAGAATTCCAAACTTGAAAGTCCTCGAAAGATATTAAAGAAAATATTGTCTCTTTTCCCTTCCTGTATACTATTTCCATTTCTCAAGGGTAGCTTTTCTTATTGCATCAGTGTTTAGTTCTTAGTATTTTTTAAAACTTCTCAGTCCAACACAGTAGCCACTAGCTACATATGGATATTTAAATTCACATTAATTAAAATAAAATATATTTCATTAAGACAGTTTCTCAGTAATGAAATTTCAAGTGCTCAGTAGTCATATGTGTGGAGTGTCTATCCAATTGGGCAGTAAAAATAAATTCCTCATTGCAGAGCGCCTTAAGCAGTATACTTAGACACTGGTATTGTTATCTTGAAGAAAGTGTCAAAGAATCTTGATAAAACTTTCATATGGCCACAACTTTTCTTGCAAAATTCTACAGTAATTAACATCTAGGAGGCCATATTTAAAATTCTTAGGTGTTTCATAATAGCCTTTTTGTCCCCCTGTGCTTTGGAAAATACTGGCTTCCAAGCTTCAGACTCAGTGTCTTATGTCTGAATTCCATTTATTTTAATTAAAACTCATTTCAGTCGCTCAGTCATGTCCAACTCTTTGCAACTCCAGGAATCACAGCACGCCAGGCCTCCATGTCCATCACCAACTCCTGGAGTTCACTCAAACTCACGTCCATCAGGTCAGTGATGCCATCCAACCATCTCATCCTCTGTTGTCCCCTTCTCCTCCTACCTCCAATCCCTCCCAGCATCAGAGTCTTTTCCAATGAGTCAGCTCTTCCTATGAGGTGCCCAAAGTACTGGAGTTTCAGCTTTAGCATCATTCCTTCCAAAGAACATCCAGGGCTGATCTCCTTCAGAATGCACTGGTTGGATCTCCTTGCAGTCCAAGGTACTCTCAAGAGTCTTCTCCAACACCACAGTTCAAAAGCATCAATTCTTCGGCACTCAGCTTTCTTCACAGTCCAACTCTCACATCCATACATGATTACTGGAAAAACCATAGCCTTGACTAGATGGGCCTTTGTTGGCCAAGTAATGTCTCTGCTTTTGAGTATGCTATCTAGGTTGGTATAACTTTCCTTCCAAGGAGTAAGTGTCTTTTAATTTCATGGCTTCAATCACCATCTGCAGTGTTTTTGGAGCCCCCCAAAAATAGTCTGACACTGTTTCCATGGTTTCCCCATCTATTTCCCATGAAATGATGGGACCAGATGCCATGATCTTCGTTTTCTGAATGTTGAGCTTTAAGCCAACTTTTTCAATCTCACTTTCATCAAGAGGCTTTTTAGTTAAAATTACATCCTCCATAAATACTGGATGCACAATGGAAGGAAGATACTCTCAGAAAGTTACAAGGAAATTGACACCAGTTGAAAAAGAGAAGCAAATTCTGTCTTCCTTAGAATTTTCACGTGGGTGAATGCCCAGTGCATTATGCACTATTTATGGATTTATAGTAAATTTTCTCATCCCTTTCCTTCTTTCTTGTCCTTCTCCCTCTCTTTCTTCTAATGACTTAAACCAAATCCATTAAGTTAAATGCATTTCTGTGGTGATTCCACCTCTGATTCTTGATTTTGACATTATATATAAACTCTCTAGAAAAGAGATTTGGAAGGTCTGAATATAACTTACTTACAGACACATTCCTCCTGGTTTCTTAGACAGTTCCACCATATTTTTAGACCCAGCCATTCTAGGACAAATTATTCCATCTATTCAGAATTTTTTTTCCTCTTTTCTTTTCATTTCTCCATTCCTCCCTTTCCCTTCCTTTTTTTCTTTGTTTCCTTTTACCTGAATTCAAATAGCCTTGCCTTTTCCTGAGCACAGGGGAGCCAACTGGTCTTGAGGCTAATTTTAATCACATTTCTCAGGAAGTGTCCTTCATTAATGATTCCTTTAAAACTTGCTAACAAAATCTAAGCTTAAAGAATTCCCACACTTCTACCTGGCAGAATAAATCACACATTTTTGTTGTCTTCTTCAGTACGTGTTTGAAGTTCAGCTCGGCTCTATACTTCATAACATAGGTATCACCTTGCTGTATTCCAAACAAATTATAAAAAAAAAAATTATTTAACTGATGAACTTCCTCCTAAACTTCATGTCATTGTTTTAGGTTGCATGCATTCCTTTATGGTTATACCAATAGAATTTTAAGAGGGAAAATATAAATATGTATAGTCAGTCTGCTGATGTCTGAATGTGGAAGCTGAATGCATATCTGAAATATTTTTTATATGGAGTCATATTATATAAAATGACACCTGGGGCAGCAGTTTGTATGCAGTGCTAGGTTGCCATTTAATCTCTTTGAATGAGAAGTAAAAATGCTAGGAGGCTTAGTGCTAGGAGATTAACCTCCTCCGCTGGACAGCAAAGTACAAAACCCAGCTATTTTCTGGATTTAAGAATTAAAATTTATTCTCCAGGGCTCACTGCAAAATTGGGCCGAGTTTGGTACCCAGCTGAAATTACAGTCTTGTTTAGCTTTCTTTCTTTCCCTATTCTGTTTCTTCCAGCCTCCAGTGATTTCTTCTGGGAAATTTCCTTAATATATCATTTGCACCTGAATCTTTGGCTCAGTGTCTGCTCTATGAGAACAAAGACTAGGATATTCTGATGCTCTGAAATGGTGGTTGGATCACTTGTCATTCAGATCACTTGCTGTTCATATCACCAGGCATTGTCATGAGGATGCATCTCTGGTATTAGGTGAAGTAATAAAAATCCTGGTGTGCTATAGAATTGCAATTGCTGATAATTTTATTGATGTTAAACTTCTATTGTTGTTTACTCACTAAGTCATGTTCTCTTTTGCAAACCCATGGACTGTAGCCCACCAGGCTCTTCTGTCCATTGGATTTCCTAGGCAAGAATATGGAAGTGGGTAGTCATTTCCTTCTCCAGGGGATCTTCCTGACTCAAACTCATGTCTCCTGCCTTGCAGGCAGACTTTTTTTTACTACTGAGCCACCAGGGAAGTCCCTGTTAAACTAGCAGGATAATAATAGAAATGATGCATTTTGAATGAATTATATGCATACATATGACATTTGAGGAATGGACTAGGGATAGTGATTACAGGAACCTTGGATGTGAGTGTTTATTTTGAATGACACTGATGCATTGAAAAGAGACAATAACCACTTGGGTAGGTCAATTACTAACTTAAGGAAACTGTTAGAGTGTGTATCCAAGTCATCATCTGATGAAGAACTTAATACTCGTTAAATGCAAGGATACTGCCTGTGATATATGCATACTACAGTTTGTAATAGATTGCTCTGAACCTTCTGGGAGTGGATTTTGGGAAAGGGAAGTAAAAATATAAATAAAGCTGGATAATGGAGGGTTTTTTTTTTTTTTTTTTTTTTTTTGGTAAATGCTGTCCTGTGCCTTAAGATTTTCTATCCTGGCAAGAACTCTTGGTGCTAAGTATGATGTTCTGGAGGATGTCTTTTGGGAATTCAAGAAAAATCACACTAAATGAAATCAGGATGCCAAAACTACTGTGAAAGAGTATGAGTTTGGGAGAGATGAAGTGAGCAAGGGTATGATGGTTTTTTACTCAAACATAGGTTCATTTCTTCTTTCCTCGTTGAAATCAAACGGGACTCAGGTATTTAAGTATTTATATGAAAATAAGGACCCTAATTGTTGTTCTGTGCTAAGTCACTTGCATCACGTACAAATCTTTCTGATCCCATCGACTATAGCCTGTCAGGCTCCTGTGTCCATGGGATTCTCCAGGCAAGAATATTGAAGTAGGTTGCCTCTTCCAGGGGATCTTCCTGATCCAGAGATTGAATCTGCGTCTCTTACATCTCCTGCATTGGTAAATGGGTTCCTTAAGATAAATGTAATCTAGTATTCTATCTTGCGATGGTCCATCATGCCCAAAGACATCTTCTCAAATTTGTCCTACAGAAAAAAAATTCAGTGCTCAGAATAGCTTGTTACTAATTCAGGCTGTGTCCTGAAGTTGAGGTTGCTATAAATTCTTTGGGAGAAGATATGAGTATATTTTTACTTTGTGTTTTAATCAGTCAAAAAACTGTCTCTCTCATTGAAATAATTTTAATTTTTAAATCAATGCAGGCTGCTATGCAACTTTTCCAAAATATTTAAAAGGATGGAATCTTTTTCTTATATTGTAAACCATATGGTCAGATACAGTATATTATATAATTTTCTTCTGAAAGATACTTCCACTATGTAATCTCATTTAATATAGATTAAGATATACTATGTATATGTATACATATGTAATATATAATAATATGTAATATTTAATACATATATGTAATGCATAATATAGTATATGTAATATACTATATTAATATGCTTGATGAAAATTATGAAATTCAAAATATATTGCCATTTGCAGAATATATATATATATATTTTAAGGAAAACTATCTGTAAGGAATTATCCAGCTTAACTTTATTCTTGACATAATCTTTATTTTCATGTTTCTTTCTGTTTGTAAAAAAAAAAAACTGATCCACTGTCATAATTTTTCAGGTATACAGAGAGAGAGGAAGAATTATCATAAATGCCTGAAAATAAATATTATTTGACAAGTTCCACATGTGTGCCCATTTCTTGCCTTCAGTCCAAGGTGGCTTTGAGGGGACTTTTCACCATAGAATTATCATTTTAGTTATATAACACCACACTGATAAATATTAAATTCACTTTTTTCCTATTCTCATTTCTTTCTTAATTCTAATTTTCCTGAACTGCTGCTGCTGCTGCTGCTAAGTCGCTTCAGTAGTGTCTGACTCTATGCGACCCTATAGACGGGAGCTCACCAAGCTCCCCCGTCCCTGGGATTCTCCAGGCAAGAACATTGGAGTGGGTTGCCATTTCCTTCTCCAATTCATGAAAGTGAAAAGTGAAAGTGAAGTCGCACAGTCGTGTCCAACTCTTCGCGACCCCATGGAGTGCAACCCACCAGGCTCCTCCATCCATGGGATTTTTTAACTACTGACCATTAAAGAGTCTTCAGTCATGAGACACAACCAGGTAAATGGAAGTTTTGCTATACTTTTTATGATTTTAAAAAAATGTAGGACTCAGGGGGAAGATGGCGGAGGAATAGGACGGAGAGACCACTTTCTCCTGCACAAATTCATCAAAAGAACATCTNCACTCGTGGCTGATTCATGTCAATGTATAGCAAAACGAATACAGTATTGTAAAGCAAAACAAACTAAAAAATAAAATTTAATTTAAAAAAAATAAAAAAAAATGTAAAGAATTAGGATTCCTTATATGTAAACATGTCTCTTCATTTACCATATGTCTCTTATTTTCATATTAAATGAATTATCCTTCCTTTTTATCCAGAGAAGTACACATGCCATTCTAGTCTACTGGTCTGATATTAACAATCGTCAAAATGTCATCTCTATGCATTTCTGAGAGCTATCTGCAGAATCATCTCAAGTGAGTTTAAGAATAGTTTTCCTCTAATCTGTCTTCTCAAGGCTTCTCACTCTCCTCAATAACATAATACAACTCCTGATACTAAAGACCTCATGGATTAGCTGTTCACTGGACACAGGTTTTATTTTCACTGAGAAGATTACAGAACAACTCAACCTTGTTTCAAATTTGAGAAAATCACTCTCGCTACTTCCACAACACATTTAACTAATCCACTAAAATACAGCAATTAACTGGCAATTAACCTTCTTCAAAGAGATTTTTTTTTTTTATTCCTCTAATCTGTCTTCTCAAGGCTTCTCACTCTCCTCAATAACATAATACAACTCCTGATACTAAAGACCTCATGGATTAGCTGTTCACTGGACACAGGTTTTATTTTCACTGAGAAGATTACAGAACAACTCAACCTTGTTTCAAATTTGAGAAAATCACTCTCGCTACTTCCACAACACATTTAACTAATCCACTAAAATACAGCAATTAACTGGCAATTAACCTTCTTCAAAGAGATTTTTTTTTTTTGTTTCAGTTATCTCTAGTTCTTTAAATACCACCCACAACTAAAGCTTTCTCCACAATGAAGAAATCCTTTGCCCCTCTAATTTCCTTTTTTCTTAAAAGAAAGCAGTTAAGAGAGGGACGGGTAAGAACATTTCTTTCTTTTGCTAGTCTTTTGCTCTCTGATGAACAACTCTTCATGAAAGAACACACACACATCTGCCAAATATTTGTATTTATCCATAGATATCTATATTTAAGTATCTGTATGTATGTGTGTGTGTATATATACACACACACACGTGAATAGTCAGTTGCTTAGTCATGTGTCTGACTCTGCAACCCCATGGACTACAGACTGCAAGCCTACTCAGTCTGATGGATTATCCCAGCAAGAATATTGGAGTGGGATGTCATTTCCTCCTCCTGCAGAATCAGAGTTTTTTCCAATGAGTCAGATCTTTTTATCAGGTGGCAAAAGTATTAGAGCTTCACCTTCAGTGTCAGTCCTTCCAATGAATATTCAGGATGGATTTCCTTTAGGATTGACTGGTTTGATCTCCTCAAAGTCCAAGGAAATCTCAAGCGTCTTCTCCAGCACCACAATTCAACAGCATCAGTTCTTCAGCCCTCAGGCTTCTTTACAGTCCTGTTCTCACATCCATACATGACTACTGGAAAAACCAGAGCTCTTGCTAGATGGACCTTTGTCTGCAAAATGATGTTTCTGCTTTTTAATATGCTGTCTAGGTTGGTCATAACTTTTCTTCCAAGGAACAAGTGTGTTTTAATTTCATGCTGCAGTCACTGTCAGCAGTGATTTTGGAGCCCAAGAAAATAAAATCTGTTTCCACTTTTTCCCATTTATTTGCCATGAAGTGATAGGACCAAATGGCATAATCTTACTTTTTTGAATGTTGAGTTTTAAGCCAGCTTTTTCACTCTCCTCTTTCATCTTCATCAAGAGGTTCTTTAGCTCCTCTTCACTTTCTGCCATAAGAGTGGTGCCATCTGCATATCTGAAGTCATTGATATTTCTCCCAGCAATCTTGATTTCAGCTTATGATTCATCCAGTCAAGCATTTCACATGATGTACTCTGCATATAAGGTAAATAAGTGGGGTGACAATATACAGCCTTGACGTACTCCTTTCATAATTTTTAACCAGTCCTTTGTTCCATGTTCAATTGTAACTGTTGTTTCTTGACTTGCATACTGGTTTCTCAGAAGGCAGGGAGGGTGGTCCTGCTATTCCCATCTCATGAAGAATTTTCCACACTTTGTTGTGATCCACACCGTCAAAAGCTTTAGCGTAGTCAATGAAGTAGATGCTTTACTGGTTCCCTTACTTTTTCTATGATCCAACAGATGTTGGTACTTTGATCTCTGGTTCAAATTTGTTCAGGCCTTTTCTAAATCCAGTTCGTACATCTGAAATTTCTTGATTCACCTACTGTTGAAGACTAGCTGGAAGACTTTTGAGCAATACCTTGCTAGCATGTGAAGTGAGTGAAATTGTACAGTAATTTGAACATTCTTTGGCATTGCTCTTCTTTGGGATCAAAACAGAACTTTCCTATTCCTGTGGCCACTGCTGAGTTTTCCAAATTTGCTGACATATTGTATTTACCAGCAACATCTTGTATAATTTGAAATAGCTCCCCTGGATTTCCATCACTTCCACTAGCTTTGTTATAAGTAATGCTTTCTAAGACCCACTTGACTTCATACTCCAGAATGTCTTGCTCTAGGTGAACGATCACACCCTACTTGTCCAGGTCATTAAAACATTTTTTTTTGGTAGCATTCTTCTGTGTATATTGTCATCTCTTTTTAATATCTTCTACTTCCCTTGTGGCTCAATTGGTAAAGAATCTGCCTGCAATGTGGGAGACCTGGATTTGATCCCTGGATTGGGAAGATCCCCTGGAGAAGGGAAAGGCTACTCACTCCAGTATTCTGGCCTGGAGAATCCCATAGGCTGTATAGTCCATGGGGTCACAAAGAGTTGGACACAGCTGAGTAACTTTCACTCACTTCTGTTAGATCTATATCTTTTCTGTCCTTTATTGTGCCCATATTTGTATGAAACCTTTTCTCGGTATCTAATTTTCTTGAAGGGATCTCTAGTGTTTCCCATTATAGTGTTTTCTTGGATTTGTTTGCATTGCTCATATTTTTATCTCTCCTTGCTATTCTTTGGAACTCTGTATTCAGATGGATATATCTTTCCTTTCTCCTTTGCCTTTAGCTTCTCTTCTTTTCTCAGATATTTGTAAGGCCTTCCCAGGTAATTATTTTGCCATGTTGCATTTTTTTTTCTTAGAGATGGTTTTAATCTCTGCCTTGTGTGCAATGTTGTGAACCTCCATCCGTTGCTCTTTGGGTACTCTAACAGATCTAATCCCTTGAAACTATTTGTCACTTCCACTGTATACTCACAAGAGATTTTATTTAGATCATGCCTGAATAGCCTAGTGGTTTTCATACTTTCTTCTATATAAGTCTGAATTTTAAAGTAAGGAATTCATGATCTGAGCCACAGCTCCCAGTCTTGATTTTGCTGACTATATAGAGCTTCACCATCTTCAGCCATAAATAATATAATTGATCTGATTTTGGTAATGACCATCTGGTGACATCCATGTGTAGAGTCATCTCTTGTGTTGTTGGAAGAGGGTGTTTGCTATGACCAGTGTGTTCTCTTGACAAATCTCTCTGAGCCTTTTCCCAGCTTCATTTTGTATTCCTAGGCCAAGTGAAAGTGAAAGTGTTAGTTGTTCAGTTGTGTCAGACTCTTTGCAACCACAGAAACTGTAGCCCACCAGGCTCCTGCAACCAGGAATTCTCCAGGCAAGAATACTGGAGTGGGTAGACTTTTCCTTCTCCAATGGATCTCCCCTACCCAGGGTTATAACCCTGTTCTCCTGCACTGTAGAAAGATTCTTTGTCATCTGAGCCATCAGGGAAACCAAACTTGTCTGTTATTCTAGGTATCTCTTGACTTCCTATTTTTTCATTCTGGTCTGCTGTGATGCAAAGGACATCTCTTAGTACGTTTTCACTTTCTGCCATAGAGTGGTATCATCTACATTTGTGAGGTTGTTTATATTTCTCCCTGCAACTTTGATTCTGGCTTATGATTCACCCAGCATGGCATTTCACGTGATGTATTATGAATACAAATTAAATAAACAGGGTGACAGTTTATAGCCTTGTCATTCTCCTTCCCAAATTTTGAACCAGTTCATCATTCCAAGTCCAGTTCTAAGTGTTGCTTCCTGACTTCCCTATAAGCTTCTCAGGAGACAGATAAGGTGGTCTGGTACTACCATCTCTTTAAGAATTTTTCACAGTTTGTTGTGATCCATGTAATCAAAAACTTTAATATAGTCAATGAGGCAGAAGTTGGTGTTTTTCTGGAACTCCCTTGCTTTCTTCCTGATCCAATAAATGTTATCAATCTGATATCTGCTTCCATGGACTTTTCTAAACCCAGTTTTTTCATCTGGAAGTTTTCATTTCACTTACTGCTATTGCTTAGTTGGAAGGATTTTGAGAATAACCTTGTTAGCATGTGAAATGAGCACAGTTGTATAGTAGTCTGAACATTCTCTGACATTGCCTTTCTTTGGGATTGGACTGAAAGCTGACATTTTCCAGTCCTGTGACCAGTGCTGTGTTTTCCAGCCTTGCTGACATATTGAGTGCATCATTTTAATGGTATCATCAGTTCAGATTTTTAATAGCTGAACTGAAATTCCATCACCTCCACTAGCTTTGTTCATACTAATGCCCCCTAAGGCCCACTTGACTTTGCACTCCAGTATGTATGGCTCTGGGTGAGTGATCACACTATCATGTTATCCTGGTCATTAAAACCTATCATACAGTTCTTCTGTTCATTCTTGCCACCTGTTCTTAATCTCTTCTATGCCCTTATTGTTTCTGGCCTTTATTGTGTTTATCCTTGCGTGGAATCTTCTCTCGTTATCTCCACTTTTTTGAAGACATCTCTATTTCTTCCCATTCTATTGTTTTCCCATTTTTTTCTTTGCATTGGTAATTTAAGGAGGCCTTACTCTCTCTCCTCACTATTCGCTAGAACTCTGCATTCAGTTGGGTATATCTTTCCCTTTCTCCCTTGCCTTTCACTTTTCTTCTATCCTCAGCTATTTCTAAAGCCTCATCAGGCAATCACTTGGCTTTCTAGGATTTCTTATTCTTTGGGTTGGTTTTGGTAATTGTCCCTTCCACAGTTAAGAACCTCCATGTGTAGTTCTTGAAGTACTCCATCTACCAGATCTAAGACCTTGAATCTATTCATCACTTCTACTGTATAATCATAAGAGATTTGATTTTGGCCATGTATGAATGGCCTATTGGGTTTCCCTACTTTTTTTTTTTTTTTCAATTTTAGCCTGAGTTTTGCAATAAACAGCTCATGATCCAAGCCCCAGTCAGTTCCAGGTCTTGTTTTTACTGACTGTATAGTGCTTCTTCATCTTTTGTTGCAATGAACATAGTCTCATTTCACTATTGACCATATGTCAATGTTTATTTGTAGATCTATCTCCTGTGTTGTTTGAAAAGAGTGTTGTTGCAGCGGCCAGCATATTCTCTTGACAAAACTCTGTTAGCCCTGCTTCATTTTATAAGCTAAGACCAAACTTGCCTGTTATTCTGGATATCGCTTATGTTCCTCCTTTGGCTTTTCAGTTCCACATGGTGAAAAGGACATTTGAGTGTTAGTTCTAGAAGGTGTTCTAAATCTTTACAGGACCAGTCAACTTCAGCTTCTTCAGTATCGGTGATTGAGACATAGACTTGGTGTGATATTGAATGGTTTGCTTTGGAAATGAATTGAGACCATTCTGTCTTTTTTAGGCTGTCCTCAAGTACTGCATCTCAGAATCAGTGTTTTTCTTATTTTTTATCATTAAGGCTACTTAAATTTTTTAAGGCATTTTAGCTCACTGTAGTAGATACAATGGTCATCTTAATTCAATTCACCCATTCCTGTACATTTTTGTTCACTGATTCTTAAGATATCAATGTTTAATCTTGCCCTCTCACATTCAATTTACCTTGGTTCATGGACCTAATATTCCAGGTTCCTATACATTATTGTTCTTTATACCACTGGACTTTATTTTCACCACCAGACACATCCATAACTGAGCATCACCTCTGCTTTGGCCCAGACACTTCATTATTTCTGCAGCTGTTAGTAACTAACTGCTTTCTACTCTTCCATGGTAGCCTATTAAACACCTTCAGGGTCAAATGTGACTGGGGGAGGTCATCTTCTGATGTCACACCCTTTTGCCTTTTCATACAGTTCATGGTGTTCCCCTAGAAGGAACAGAGGAGTGGATTACTATTTCCTCCTCCAGTGGACTGCATTTTATCAGAACACTTCACTATGATCCATCCATCTTGGATGGCCCCTCAAGGCATGGCTAATAGCTTCTTTGAGTTATGCAGGTCCTTCTACCATAACAAGGCTGTGACCCATGAAGGAAATTAGTGGCAAGATACTGAAGGGTTTTATTTCTTTCTCTCTCTCTCTCTCTCTCTCTTTTTTTTTAATATACCAAATTTGATTTATTTATTTATTTTAAATGGGAGGTTAATTACTTTACAATATTGGATTGGTTTTGCCATACATCAACATGAATCTGCCACAGGTATATACGTGTTCTGCATCTTGAACCCCCCTCTCTCCTCCTTCCCCATACTAGCCTTCTGGGTCGTCTCAGTGCACCAGCCACAAGCATCCTATATCATGCATCAAACCTGGACTGGTGATTCATTTCATATATGATATTATCCATGTTTCAATGTCATTTTCCCAAATCATCCCACCCTCTCCCTCTTTCAAAGAGTCCAAAAGACTGTTCTATAATCTGTGTCTCTTTTGCTGTCTCACATACAGGGTTATCATTACCATCTTTCTAAATTCCATATATATGCATTAGTATACTGTATTGGTGTTTTTCTTTCTGGCTTACTTCTTTCTGTATAATAGGCTCCAGTTTCATTCACCTCATTAGAACTGATTCAAATATATTCTTTTTAATGGCTGAGTAATACTCCATTATGTATATGTACCACAGCTTTCTTATCCATTCATCTGCTGATGGACATCTAGGTTGTTTCCATGTCCTGGCTATTATAAACAGTGCCGCAATGAACATTGGGGTGAATGTGTCTCTTTCAATTCTGGTTTCCTCGGTGTATATGCCAAGCCATGGGATTGCTGGGTCATAAGACAGTTCTATTTCCAGTTTTTAAAGGAATCTCCACACTGTTCTCCATAGTGGCTGTACTAGTTCGCATTTCACCAACAGTGTAAGAGGGTTCTCTTTTCTCCATACCTTCTCCAGCATTTATTGATTGTAGACTTTTGGATTGTAGCCATTCTAACTGGTGTGAAATGGTACCTCATTGTGGTTTTATTTGTATTTCTCTGATAATGAGTGATGTTGAGCATCTTTTCATGTGTTTGTTAGCCATCTGTATGTCTTCTTTGGAGAAATATCTATTTAGCTCTTTGGCCCATTTTTTGATTGGGTCGTTTATTTTTCTGGAGTTGAGCTGCATAAGATGCTTGTATATTTTTGAGATTAGTTGTTTGTCAGTTGCCTCACTTGCTAGTATTTTCTCCCATTCTGAAGGCTGTCTTTTCACCTTGCTTATAGTTTCCTTTGTTGCACAGAAGCTTTTAAGTTTAATTAGGTACCATTTGTTTATTTTTGCTTTATGATATTTTTGTCATATCATAGATAATGGATCAAAATAGAGGTAGTAAAGAAGAGTTGAAGAATATTAGAAAAATACTGAAACCTCTGTTGCAATAAGTCAATGCATGGGTTATGGATGCTGCTGCTGCTAAGTCGCGTCAGTCGTGTCCGACTCTGTGCGACCCATAGACAGAAGCCCACCAGGCTCTGCCATCCCTGGGATTCTCCAGGCAAGAACACTGGAGTGGGTTGCCATTTCCTTCTCTAGTGCATGAAAGTGAAAAGTGAAAGTGAAGTCACTGAGTTGTGTCCAACTCTCAGCGACCCCATGGACTGCAGCCTACCAGGCTCCTCTGTCCATGGGATTTTCCAGGCAAGAGTACTGGAGTGGGGTGCCATTGCCTTCTCCTGGATTATGGATGGGCATATAGAATTTCTAATTTTGATGGCCCAGTTATGTTAACAGATCAAACTTTCTAATGTTTCAATCCCACATGCTATCTTTTTCTAAATAGTGTTTAGGAGTTCAACAATATGTTCAGTCAAGATAGGGCAAGAACTTGATACTGATAAGTGATTAAAGTTTTAAACCATGTAGATGGAATGAAGAAGAACATAAAGGATTGAATATTTTAGAATAAACAGAGAGAAAAATGGGGTAAGTGAGTGTTATTGTGTCAGAGTTTTAGTGCTTTCACTAAAATCTCTGAGTGAGTTTAGATCTTAGAGTGGTATTTGCTATGATTTCTTAAGCTGATGCCCATCATTATGATTTCTGAATAGTTACCCATGTAAGGAATTCATTTTTTATTGTTAATCTTTAAAGATGAAAAATAGAGGTGTGTCAGGAGGATAATTTTTATTTTAATATTCAAACATTTAGGCTAATAGGAAAGGGAAGAGGTAAGTTTCCATTCCATGTAATCTTAATTTCATCAAGTTTTATGTCAGAATTTATCATGAAGATTATGAGAAGAAATTCTGTAGTAAGACACTTTATTAGCTTGATTGTTTTCATTTATCTAATGCTATGTGTGCATCAATGAGTTAAGTTCTTTAAATTGCATTTACATCTTGCTGCTGAGGCATGGAAAGGGTCTCTCTGAGGGCAGAGTAATAAAAGAAAATGGGTTTTATTTTTCAGTTTGTTAATGTGGTGTATTACATTGATTGATTTGCGGATATTGAAGAATCCTTGCATCCCT